>MU223797.1:587794-650001 GCA_018584345.1 Thuja plicata
TTTTCCTCCATGCATCCACTACCCTTCGAGGAGTGTGTCAATGTTGATCTTGTCACCTACTATCCTTCCATATTGGGTCCTTACATTCCTTCTTTTTCTCTCATCCAATCCATTACATAAAATCCTGATCTCCATCTTCCTTATCCTCCATTTCATCTTCCTATCAACATCTTTGAGCATACTTTCAGCGGCCTTGGCCCCTCATAGCATATCCTTCGAAGGAGCACTATCTAAAGAGCAAGAAGCTTAAAGTTCCTACATAAATTAAAAATAAAATAAAAAATAACAAAATAACAAAAGAAAAAAAAAATGAAAAAGTGCCTTGGTGAAAACCTGGTAAACAGGTGCCTTGGTAGCAAAAGTAAAGAGAAATCAATTCGTCCTATGGTGAAAACCACTTCTTGTGGTGCCTTGGATAAGTACCATGATGAAAACCTGGCAAACAGGTGTCATGTGTAATTCCTCCTACTTGCACTCTTCACTTGGGGGCAAGATCCTTCCATCTCATCTTATCTTTCATATCTTACATCTAGCTAGTCTGTGAGCATCCATGTTCCTTCCTATGATCTTGACAAGGTTGAGCCTATCCTTGAACACACGGGTATCCTGATATTCATGAATCCTTCCATCAGTTTATTCACTATCTCTCATGCATGGTACCCTATCATGATCTTGCTTATCCCAAGCCTATCCTTCCTATCTCTGAGCATTCATTCCATAATCCAAAACATGCACTTATACCTCCATCACCCTTTATCCTTATTGCGCTTTCATAGCTATGTCCTATCCAAATTTGACCCCTTGGTCTTGATCAAAATTGAAAAACTATTTCTCCAAAGTCTCTTGACATGTCCATTCTTTTGGACCACATGCTTTCATGACATCAGGTCATTATCTTATATACTCTCCAGCGCTGCTCCATGAGCCTACATTTGCTATATTCTTGTTTTCCTAGCTTGGGTAATCTTGAGGAGACTATCTTTGAGGGTTGCATTCACCCTCTTCATCCATCATTTCCTATTCATCTCATACATCAGCTTTCTAATCCATCCGCAATGTCCTACACCTTGCTAGACATTGGGGGCACACCAATGTGATCTTTCTTGAGATCGAGTAATCTTTTAAAAATCTTAAAATTACAAATCTTTAAAAAAATCTAAAAATTGCAAATCTTTAAAAAAATCTAAAAATTGCAAAATCTTTTAAAAATCTAAAAAAATTGTAAAATCTTTAAAAAATTAAAAAAATCTTTTGCTTTCCTGCTTTAGTTCTCTTTCCTGCTTTAGTGTGCTCATGCTTTCACTCTCAGTCATCTTTGAGATTTTTCTCGACCTCACATGGCATGTTCCTAGTCTAGGGGGCATTGTCTTATCTTTTGGAGTCTTTCTCCTCTTGCATTAGTCACCAGTGGATCTCACTGCGTCTGCCTACCGATGTCTCGTAGCACTTCGTCTCTTCTTGAGACTCTCTCTTTGCATCAGTCACCAGTGGTTCTCACTGCGTTTGTCTGCTGATGCCTAGATCTTGTTATCAATCGTTACACTTGCGAATCTCTCACGACAGTCACCAATGGTTCTCACTGTGTTTGCCTATTGTCGCTACATTGCTGAGATTTCTCACTCACTATCTGATGTTTGGCTTTGATCCATTCGTTACTTGGGGGCATGGTTCCCCACTTTGATCACTCTTTGGTTTTCACTTAAGTCAGTAATCTTGTCAAAGGACAACTCTCTACTGGCGCAAACTAGTGTTTCTCAACACCTTAATCAAACAGTGTTTTTCAACACTCTCTTTGGACACATCTATGTTTTTCAACACACTTCAGATATCTCATGACGTAAACATCTCTTGATAGCAATCAAACACATTTTACTCACAAGCACAATGATGTTTTTCAACACCCTGAACATAGACACATTCGTAAACTTTGAAACATGCTGAGATATGATTGACTCTTTCGTAGTATGCTGTCTGTTCTTATGAATTTGATTGATATTTTATTTGTCTACTGCTTGTTGGTGTGGTTTTGATGATTTGGCAATGTCAAATAAATAGGGTGTATGTGATAAGAGCTTCTGCATCAAGGTGGAAAAGCCTCACATTCCTCGATCTTGTTTATTTGTACGCTAAGGGGAGGTTGGAACTATCTCCTTGACTGTTATTGCTTTGATTGTTTACTTGTGAATTGTTACTATATCAAGCTGGGAATAATGTTTAGGTCACCTTGGCTTTTGTGCCTTGGTGCTTATGTTCATTTCCTATATTTTATCCGATGAAATTCATATTCATATTCTTATGGTCGCAGTGGCAGCAGTAAGGATTGTATTGACTCCGATGATCCAAAAGCACCCGATGATGATAAATATAATGAGTCCAACAACCAAAGTCCTAGGATTGCACTTAGCTTAGGCTTGCATTTTCATTGTAGGCTTGCATTATGGTAGTTTGGTGCTCTCTTCATTATCTTCTCATTCCTCAGAGGTCCTCATCTTTTATCATGGCTTCTTCTTGTCTGCACGAGTGTTCGATCCTCTCTCTCTATCTTCATCTATATGCTCAATCAATTTTCATGATCAAAATCAAAATCTGACACTTCTATATATGCCTGTGCAGTCATCTTTCTAGCACCGTTCTCTTGTCAGGGTTATCTATTGTCATCATTTTTTCTCAGTTTCTGCAATCTTTTCATCAAAGTAAACTCTAGTCATTTCTAGTCAACTATGGTCAAACCTAATAAAAAAGACCTCTTGATCGCTCTAAATTGATTCTTCTCTCTCTTGATCTATCTTTCTCTGCAATTTTCTCACTCTCATCATTATGATGTGTCTTCTTTCAATTTTTCTCTCGAGGGGGCAAGATGATTGCATCATTGGATCTTTTCGCATTATTCTTGAATCAGTCTGATCTGAATCAAAAGTCCCCATCACTAGGGGCATCTCATCACTTGGGGCATATTCAATTTTTTCATACATTATGGTCAAAATTGGATATTCCATGATCTTGAATGTTCTCATCACATCATCTATATTTCTAGGTATCTAAGAAATCTAACTCAGATCCTTAAGGATCACGCTTCATTCTGGAGACAGTCCAAAATTGATTGTCTTTTGAGACAGGTATTGGGGAAATCTAACCTTGACTCCTGAAGGTTGAGCCTCATTCTGGGGACAGTCTTGTGAAAGATATCAATCTGACCAGTTCTGGACAATCTAACCTAGACATTGGGGGACTAAGCTTTGTTCTAGAGATGATTCTTGAAATCTCATTGGGTATTGGAGCAATCTAACCCTAATTCTTGAAAGTTATGCTTCGTTCTGAAGATGGCTCTCAAAAAATCTTTAGACCATTATCTAGGCAATCTAACCTGGATCTCAGAGGGCTAACCTTCATATTGGGGCAATCTAACCCTGATTCTAGAGATAGTCCTAGATCTTCATCAGCTATCAGTGGACATTGGGGCAATCTAACCTCGATTCTGATCTTCTCTTAGATGATTCTTCTTCTTAATCTAATCGGTGTCTTGGCAATCTAACCTAGACTTCTGAAATCTTCACCTTCACTTCAGACTGTTCTTTGAATCAATACGCTGCTCGCACATCAATTTAAAGAGAGGAAAAATGTAACACCCCAAAATTGGCACCTTATAATCCAATCAATTTTGGTGCATTCCTCCAATTTTCTTATCTTCTAAGTCCTATTGTACTAGGCAAATTCTCCTCCTAATTGACTTTAATTGACTGAGTTTCAAATGCAAAAAACCCAAATTTACATAAATCTGACATTATATTTAACTCCTAAATTCTCAGAGTTTATTAGCTAAAAAACCCTATGATTAATTGATTTAATCCTAAAGTCTTAAGTGCTTTTAATTAAATCAATTCCACCCCCTTTTGGCTAATATACATAAAAGGAATTGAAAGGTTATTTAATTATTCGATGAATTATCCTCAAAAAGGAATTCCATAATTCCATGTGAAAGGTCACTCATGTGGCAATAATCCATCCTTTTAATTAAATAATTCTTGCATTTTTGTCTCAAATGAGAATGAAGAGACAACTGTTTCTTTTCAAGAAACTCTTCACTCTCTTTCCATGGTTTTCTGTAAATTGGACCTCTTTTTATTCATTAGAAAGGATGATTTTGGAGAGCATCAATATTATAGTCAATTTGCATTTCAATTCTTTCATGTTTCAAGCTTTATTTGCATAATTAGGCTAGTTTTAATTGGAATTGAAGATGTTTTAGCTTTCATTTATGATTTATCTAACATCTCAATTTGGTGCTTTCAAGCTTCTTAAATCCATTTCAAGTTCAATTCTAGCTTAGAAGTAATTCCTTTCATAGATTACAAGCATTTCATTTCTAGATTAAAAATACTTTATTTCTTAGATTAATTGCATTTTAATTCCATAGAGTAGTTGCAATTCATTCTCAGATTAGTCTAATTTGCATTCATAGTTTAAATTGCTTCTCAATTCATAGATTAAGAGCATTTTCTCATAGACTAATGACAATTTTGTAGTTGTAATGGCAATTCTTCTCTTCTTGCATTCTAGAAATCCTCCATGTTAACAATGGTCAGGTTGTTGGCTCTCATTTTGAGGGTAAACTCAACATCCACAACTAATTAGGAGGCAATAGGTTGCCTCAATCGAATTTGCAGAACAAACATTTCATGTTTGTCTTTGTGAATTGAGCGATTGTGTAAAGACTATGTTGTGTTTGTGTTGAATTCAAAGGTCTGCATTCAGTATATAACACTAGCAAGATGCAAAGAACATGATACAGACCAGGAATCATGCAGAATTCATACAAGTTGAGATCTACCCTTGTGGGAGCCTCATTTTATCCATTTGTAGCCAAATTTGGATAAGATGGGAAACTTGGAAAACATTTTTGGCAATTTTTGCTGAATGTCAGCCTGCTAGACATATAAAACCAGTGGCCTTATGAGCATCCATTGGGCAAGGAGTCTGCATCTAAGCACACAAAAAATTCTGGGAAATAGAAGGATTGAAACTAGGAGGAAAAACAAACCAAAAATAGGGAAAATGATTGTACAAGCAAAAACAACAACTGACAACGCACAAGAACTTGGAGGAAAGCAAGGAAAACTAACCTAGAAAGTAGAAGAGAAAGAATGAAACTTAATTACAAAGATGGGAAAACCTCAAAATAGGGCTTGAGGTGAAAACCATTGACATAAATTGGCAAGGCTTCTCCTTCAAGAGTTGATAGTTGAAAAGCATTATATTCCTTGCTCTCAGTGATTACAAATGGACCTCCCCAAAAAGAGTCAAACTTGGTATGCCTGCCAGGCTTGGATATGTAATCATCCCATTTGAGGACTATATCCCCATCATTGTAACTTCTTGATATGGATCTTTTATCAAAGCTCCTCTTGGTTTTCACCTATTAGAACTCTATGGTATGCATAGACTTGTCTCTAATTTCTTCCAACTCTATGAGCTGAGCATATCTTATTATAAAGGGTCTTCTTCTTCAAAGAGGATAAGTTGAGAAGCAAGGTCTAGAGCTGGTAACTCTGTTGAAATAGAAAATTTATCTTATTTTTCCATATACTATCATGTAAGGGGAGTTGTGAGGTCTCACCCTGACCCATCATAGCTTTACTGCTCGATCACACTTTGATACTTTATGTTTTGATACCTTGATACATTTTTTATTATCCTGAAAGAGACTCGTGATATTATGTTATGATGATGATTATATTGTGTGGATTACATTTTGATATGGATTAGACCTAGAACAGGTGGTTGATTTTGATTATATATGTTTAAACAAATGAATTAATGAGGATATCGGATCATGATTAGACTTGACTATTTCATGGATGTTATGTCATGGTGATTAAAGAATTTTTATGTTTTAAACATTTCTGTATGAAAATTTTAATTAGAGACTTAATTCTTCTTATTGATTAATGTTGCTAATTATGAATTGAAAATGTATACTACATGTGATTTTATCATCTTGGACTACTGATGCTCAAAGTTTAGTGTGCAGGAAAGGGAACCGTAGAATTATTTAGAGAATTAGGGCTAAACACATGTGAATTGAGTAAGCCAAGGTTTAATCTAATAAGGGGTTGAAACCTCGTTTTAATGTGATCTTTATTGTAAACATAATCTGAATGTGTGTTAATAGTTTAAAATTCATGTTGTTGCTGGTCATGTCATTGTGAATGTGATGTGTATTTTGTTTGGTGTCATTTGACACTTGTGTTGTCCATGTGGATGGTGACATGTCAATTAGGGCTTGGGTAAGAATCACCTAGCCTTTATGATATTATATTAATCCCACTTGTATATAGATATCTTGTAGGGATCACATCAAGTTGGAACTCGGATTTGAACTTTAGGGGTACCTTGGAGGGGTTAAAAGTGACCCGAGAGTGTATTTTTGACCAAAATTAGTTAACCCTAAGGGGTGCCTTGGGTTAGGGCTAGTTTTTACCTATGGAAGAAACCTAGGTCACCATTATGACTCTCCAAAATGCCTACTTTTCAAAAGTGGTTAAATGGAGATGGCCACATGCATCTAACTTGTCTCACACTCCTTACTAAACTCACAATTAAGAGGGGAGACAAAAAGGCTAGATGTCATGTATCATTATTGCTAGGTCTTGAGTACACTTTTGGGGGTCTTTTTAGAGGGTTTTGGGAGACTGAGTGGGTGTTCACCCACTCTCTAATTTTATAGACAATTAGGGTTTGGATAGAGGAAGGATAAGCAATTGGGCTCTTCTCAAGTTTCATTTTTTCCATAACACATTTGGAAGGTTAGTTTTCTTTTCCATGAAGTACTTGTTTGTTGCAAGTAGATTTGGATGTTATTTTTTTATGAATATAAAATCTTGTATGGTGTTCATATATGTAATCTTGTGTAGTGTTGTTGCATGTAAATCTTGTTGTCATGTGTTGGGTTCGGAATGCATTTAGATTTTTATATCACTTCTTGTTTTTTTGGGTTGGGAGTGTTGTTCATGGGAGTTAAGGCATTACCCACCCTTTGGGAAGGGAAGAAGTGGCCTTGGGTGAAGGGGTTAGTTGGGCTCTCCATTGTAGTGAGAAACGCTTCTCTTAGAGAAGAGGGATAATTTCATGGAGTATGGGCTCCATGAAGCCATGTTGCAAATATTATTTTGGTATAGAAATGACCAAATGTGTATATGGAAGGAATGTCAATGAAGCCTTGGAAAGGCATGGAAAAACTATTTTTGAGAAATTTGAAAAAAAATACAAATGACATTTTCCTCCTTGTAAAATCTCACCTTCACCCTACTTCAATGGGTTTGGAAAACTCATTTGTAAAACCTTGGTTGGGATTTTATTGTTGTGTTGTGCATATGAGATATTGTGAGAATTTGGATGTGAAATCTTGTTTAGCCTTGGTTCTCCAAGCTCGGGGGTGGTCTCCTTGAGACCTTGGTTGGGAGGTGAGCTTCCCATGGTTTCCCTCATGAAATTTATAGGTTTTTGAAGTCATGATGGTGGTGAAAGAAGCTTGAAAGAAATCCCTATTTGGGGGTAGTTGTGTGTAAGCAACTTCAATGTTGCATATTCACTCATTTGTATTGAAATTCATTCTTATTGATTGTTGTAATGTTCATTTTTGAAGCTTTTCAAGCTAGATGTGAAGAGATCTCTTTCTTTATGTAATGATTCATTAAAGGAAGAAATGTTGCATACCATCCATGTATTGTATAGATTTATCATCTTGAAGATGTGCAAATGTATATTGTAAGATTACCATAATGTAAATGATGGAATCTTTAGTTCATGCATATTGCATTCTATTTCTTAAAACAGAAGTTAATCATTCATGTTAGAGGGATACACAATTTTGAAAGAAAAAGACAATATAATAGTTTCATTTCCTAAAAATATTGAGGAATTGTGAATCTTGAACCTCCATAATGTATGTAAATGTAAGTCTTCAAGTTATTGGAACACTCCATTTCTCCCTTTGAAAGTCTCTATTTCATCTCCATATATTCAACTTTCTTCATTAAATATCTCCATTTCAATCTCAACTCTTGAGAAGAAGAAATAACCTTGATATCAATAAAAAATCAAACTAGTTAGTATGATAATATAAATATCAATAAATATTATTAGTCTTCTTAGTATATTGCCCTTATAAATCAATCCAATGCATACAATGGTTTATTGCAAAAATTGAATCAAGAAAATCAATATAGAAGAGCTTATAACAAACTAAGCCCAAAACACTATCCAGATTTAGAGAAAAAATGCTCTTTGAAATTTGTATGGGAAATGAAATATTCTCCTTACCACAGAGAATATTATTTTCTCAATGTGCTCCCTCTCTAATTAAATTTGTAACCTAATCCCACTAACATAACCATGTAATTAATCCTAAATACTAAATTAAACTCACCTTGCCTTTACCCATTTCCTGTGGGCCCCACTCTTACCATACTCCTTAGCCTTCTTACCTCTTTTTTGGGTGCCTCTTTGCAAAGTTTATTTATAAATTAAAATGTTTTAGGGGCTGCACTACTTGGGTTATGTGCCACCCCCACTTGGTGTCACACCCTGCAAGCTCTGACATCCCCTTTACCAAGTCAACCCTTCTCCTTTCCATGTGAGATCTTCACTTGGGAGAATGGGAATTTGTGGTGGGCCCTAGAAAATCCCATCATCCTCCTTACAAAAAAATGAGCCCTCCTTGTTGTCATGTTTCTGAGCATGCAAAATTCTTTGCATAGGATGGGGATAGGTTGGTGGGCCATAGCAAACATATCATCCTCCCTTACTTGAAACCCACGCCACCTTCCTATGTTCTGCCCTTGCCATGCAAAATCCTTTGTATAGGGATGGTAAAATAGGTGGTGGGCCCCCAAACACAGTCCTTTCAACCTGCACTTTCACATAGGAATTCAGCCCCTTCACCAATGCATTTTGGGTTTTGGTCTTTGTAATAGAAAATGATAGTTTAATAAGTTAGTAGGTTAGTTAGGTTAGGGGATTATTTGTTAGATGGATTAGATTATTAAGTAATTAGTTGATAGTTTAAATTAGTTAATTAGGTCTATTTTTTATTGTGTTTAATTCTAAATTGGGTAGCATGTTATACATATATAAATTAATTTAGTATTGTAGCTCTAGCTAGTAGATTAATAACTTTTGGGGTTTTGAGAGATGAATGGATTTAATAACGTGATCAAATTTAATTGGTATTGGAACAACATATTAAGCTAATAATTAATCAGTTTAAATGGATCCTTATACTAGTTGTTTAGGTTATTCTAAAAATTGTGAGATTTGTGTATTAATTTAATAGGAATTTTGGCCTAAAAAGTGTGATTAGCCTATTAGAAAAGTGAAATTAATCAATTTATTCTAATGTATAGATAATGTTAATTTAAATTTTATTATGTCAAAAAGGAATATGTTACTCTTGTGTTCAAGGGGTTAGGGGTTATGTTAAATTTTAATTAGAAGTTAATTTAAATTTTGTATTAAAGGATAATTCAATTGTATAATAAAAGGTTAATTTAAAGTTATATGTTAGGAGATTGATGAGTTAGGATTGCATGTGTTTTCAAAAAGGGGAACAATTTTATTAGAAATGGTATTGGTAGGTTAGGAAATCAGATTTTATTTCAGCTATTAGATCTTAATCAATAGTTGTTTGGTATAGTGAAATTGTTATTCAATTTTAAGCATGTCTATTGATAAATATTTTGTGTATGTTATTAAAGGAGTAGAATAATAATTTGACTAGGTTTTGAGCTAGTACTTAATATTGAAAGAAAATTGGAGCTAGATTTGAATGAATTCAGTTGTAATCTAGGGTAAGAGTTAAGTAAGCATTAGGTCAACCTAATTCAACATATATTCATAACCACTAACTACCATCATGATTCTAAATGTAGTTAAACATGGGATCAGAGTTAGACCATCCTAAGTCAAGCGCTCATATGACCCGTGGAACAAGTTGATGCCCAATTTTGTATTTGTTTGTGGCATGGCCCTAGCTTAGTCTGCGTATTTATCTTGTAACTTAAAGGTTAACTCTTCTGTGCTATCACCTTTCCAACTCAACCATTGTTAGTTGGACATACTTATGTATTTTTGAAAAAAATTTGTGTGTGTGTTTTGCCCTAGTTTTGGGCATGACATTTTGGTATTAGAGCTAGTGTTCGACACTAGGAACCTAACCCATTACATTTCAACTAAATCAAAAATAAAATCATTGTGTAGGATGCCTGTGGTCACCAGAGCTAACTGAAAAGGCAAAGGTCCTAGGGCTCCCTATGCGGGGGCAAGATAGGAGGATCCACCCCTCCACCACCTCCACCACCTCAGAACCCTAACTGAGATATTATGGATGTTCCCAAAATTTGATTGGGATGATCTAGCAGAGACTACCACCCATAGTTCAACAGTAGATTCCCAAAGGGGAAGCACATATTTTAGAGAATGATAGAGCAGTTAGCAGAGAGAGGAGTAGGAGTCCTCCACCCAGGTCTATTGAGGGTCATGATGATCAGGAGGGTGAGTTAGTTCATCGGGTTGTAATCCCATGCGAGCATGAGATACATGCCAGGGAGAGACCCCCTAGAGATGTTGGAGATGAGATCTGAGAGTTATTACAACTCCAGCCACCCTTGTTTTTGGGATCCACTGATGGGTCAGTAGTAGAGGCCTGGTTATAAAGTTTACAATGATGTTTTGGATTGCGCCCTTATGGAAGTAATCTAAAGGAACGACTTGCAGTCCATCTCCTACAGGAGAAGGCTTCCACTTGGTGGGAGTAGGAGGTGTCCATAGGTGGGGTGAGTATTGACACACTCACTTGGGAGACTTTTGTGGCCCATTTTTGTGAGATATATCTCTCTGAGCATTTCAGACAGAGACAGATAGAGGAGTTTCATGATCTCCAGTAGAGAGGCCTCATAGTGAACCAGTATGAGAGTCGGTTTCTCAAGCTCCTTCCATATGTTGATTACATGAAGGATGAGAAACTGCATACTCACCATTTCATTAAGGAACTTAATATGTCTCTTCAGAGCATAGTGCGCCTAGCATTCCCTACCACATTTAGAGGGGCGGTTGAGATGACACTTGTAGCCGAGGATATCCATACTTGATAGGAGTCTCAGGATCGGTCCCAGCACTGAAACCCCTCTTCCCAATAGTCTCAGCAGTAGAGATCCCAGTAGGATTCTAGACAGAGGCATTCATAGGGTTATCAAGGCTCTAAGCCCAAAAAGTGGCAGTCTCAGGGCCCTAGACAAGATCGTAGGACAGAGACCCCTCAGACACAGTCAGCTAGGACTCAACAATTCTCTTGGGGTGGATACAGTGGTTCTAGTAAGACCAAAGGGTCACAATGACCTAGGACATAGGGAGTGTAGATTCAGACCCAAGGGCCATGTTACACTTGTGGTGGTATGGGTCATTTAGTGAGAGAATGCCCATATGGACAGTCATCCAGTGGTCAGAGAGGGGCTACCTCAGAGCCTATAGTTGGAGATATGGGTAGATCCCATAGAGTTTTTGTAGTGGTTGGTAACCGCCAGGCCAAGTACTAGACCATGGTCATAGAGGCCATAGGTGGAGTCAGACGGACAGCTAGCACTAGAGCCCATTCGTATTATATCCCGACGGACCCTTGCACTCCGAGGTTGAGAGCTAGATTAGGTTAGGGTCTAGTGGGATTGTTATGATGAGGTCACGGCTTCATAGGAGGATGTAACGCAGATGAGATCTCAGTACCCATATCCTTTTGATGAACTCCAGGAGGAAGGTCATGCCTAGTGGGGGAGGATGTGAGGCCTCACCCCGACCCATCATGGCTTTACTGCTTGATCACACTTTGATACTTTATGTTTTGATACATTGATACACTTTTGATTATCCTGATAGAGACTCATGATATTATGTTATGATGATGATTATACTGTGTGGATTATATTTTGATATGGATTAGACTCATAATAGGTGGTTGATTTTGATTATATATGTTTAGACAAGTGAATTAATGAGGAGATCAGATCATGATTAGACTTGACTATTTTATGGATGTTATGTCATGGTGATTAAGGAATTTTTATGTTTTAAACATTTTTGTATGAAAATTTTAATTAGGGACTTAATTATTCTTATTGATTAATGTTGCTAATTATGAATTGAAAATATATACTAAATGTGATTTTATCATCTTGGATTACTGATGCTCGAAGTTTAGTGTGCAGGAAAGGGAACCATGGAATTATTTGAAGAATCAGGGCTAAACACATGTGAATTGAGTAAGCCAAGGTTTAATCCAATAAGGGTTGAAACCTCATTGTAATGTGATCTTTATTGTAAACGTAATCTGAATGTGTGTTAATATTTTAAAATTCATGTTGTTGTTGGTCATGTCATTGTGAATGTGATGTGTATTTTATTTGGTGTCACTTGACACTTGTGTTGTCCATGTGGATGGTGACATGTCAATTAGGGCTTGAGAAAGAATCACCTAACCTTTATGATATTATATTAATCTCACTTTCATATAGATGTCTTATAGGGATCACATCAAGTTGGAACTCGGATTTGAACTTTAGGGGTACCTTGGAGGGGTTAAAAGTGACCCTAGAGTGTATTTTTGACCAAAATTAGTTAACCCTAAGGGGGTACCTTGGGTTAGGGCTAGTTTTTACCTATGGGAGAAACCTAGGTCACCATTATGACTCTCCAAAATGCCTACTTTTTAAAAGTGGCTAAAATGGAGATGGCCACATGCATCTAACTTGTCCCACACTCCTTACTAAACTCACAATTAAGAGGGGAGACAAAAAGGATAGATGTCATGTATCATTATTGCTAGGTCTTGAGTACACTTTTGGGAATCTTTTTAGAGGGTTTTTGGAGACTTAGTGGGTGTTCACCCACTCTCTAATTTTATAAGCAATTAGGGTTTGGATAGAGGAAGGATAAGGAATTGGGCTCTTCTCAAGTTTCATTTTTTCTATAACACATTTGGAAGGTTGGTTTCCTTTGCCATGAAGTGCTTGTTTGTTGCAAGTAGATTTGGATGTTATTGTTTTATGAATATGAAATCTTGTATGGTGTTCATGTATGTAATCTTGTATAGTGTTGTTGCATGTAAATTTTGTTGTCATATATTGGGTTCAGAATGCATTTGGATTTTTGTATCAATTTTTGTTCTTTTGGGTTGGGAGTGTTGTTTATGGGAGTTAAGGCATTACTCACCCTTTGGGAAGGGAAGAAGTGACTTTGGGTGAAGGGGTTAGTTGGGCTCTCCATTGTAGTGAGAGTCTCTTCTCTTGGAGAACATGGATAATTTCATGGAGTATGGGCTCTATGAAGCCATGTTGCAAATATTATTTTGGTATAGAAATGACCAAATATGTATATGGAAGGAATGTCAATGAAGCCTTGGAAAGGCATGGAAAAAATATTTTTGAGGAATTTGAAAAAAAATGCAAATGACATTCTCCTCCTTGGAAAATCCCACCTTCACCCTACTTCAATGGGTTTGGAAAACTCATTTGTGAAACCTTGATTGGGAGTTTATTTTTGTTTTTTGTGTATGAGTTGTTGTGAGAATTTGGATGTGAAATCTTGTTTAGCCTTGGTTCTCCAAGCTTGAGGGTGGTCTCCTTAAGACCTTGGTTGGGAGGTGAGCTTCCCATGGTTTCCCTCATGAAATTTGTAGGTTTTTAAAGTCATGATGATGGTGAAAGAAGCTTGAAAGAAATCTCTATTTGGGGGTAGTTCTGTGTAAGAAACTTCAATGTTGCATAGTCACTCATTTGTATTGAAACTCATTCTTGTTGATTGTTGTAATGTTCATTTTTTAAGTTTTTCAAGCTAGATGTGAAGAGATCTCCTTCTTTAAGTAATGATTCATTAAAGGAAGAAATGTTGCATACCATCCATGTATTGTGTAGATTTATCATCTTAAAGATGTGTAAATATAGATTGTAAGATTACCATAATGTAAATGATGGAATCTTTAGTTCATACATATTGCATTCTATTTCTTAAAAGAGAAGAAGTTAATCATTCATGTTAGAGGGATACCCAATTTTGAAAGAGAAAGACAATATAATAGTTTCATTTCCTAAAAATCTTGAGGAATTGTGAATCTTAAACCTCCATAATGTATGTAAATGTAAGTATTCAAGTTATTGGAACACTCCATTTCTCCCTTTGAAAGTATCTATTTCATCTCTATAGATTCAACTTTCTTCATTAAAAATCTCCATTTCAATCTCAAATCTTGAGAAGAGGAAATAACCTTGATATCAATAACAAATGAAACTAGTTAATATGATAATATAAAAATCAATTAGTATTATTAGTCTTCTTAGTATATTTCCCTTATAAATCAATCCAAGGCATACAATGGTCTATTGCAGAAATTGAATCAAGAAAATCAATATAGAAGAGCTTATAACAAACTAAGCCCATAGCACTTTCCAGATTTAGAGCAAATATGCTCTCTAAAATTTGTATGGGAAAGGAAATATTCTCCTTACCAAAAAGAATATTCCTTTCCCAATGTGCTCCCTCTCTAATTAAATTCGTAACCTAATCCCACTAACATAACCATGTAATTAATCCTAAATAATAAATTAAACTCACCTTGCCTTTACCCATTTCCCTTGGGCCCCACCCATACCATACTCCTTACCCTTCTTACCTCTTGTTTGAGTGCCACTTTGAAAAGTTTATTTATAAATTAAAATCTTTTAGGGGCTGCACTACTTGGGTTATGTGCCACCCCCCCTTACTGTCACACCCTGCAAGCTTTGACATCCCATTTTGCCAAGTCAACCCTTCTCCTTTCCATGTGAGATCTTCACTTGGGAGAATGGGAATTTGTGGTGGGACCTAGAAAATCCCATCATCCTCCTTACAAAAAAATGAGCCCTCCTTGTTGTCATGTTTCTGGGCATGCAAAATTCTTTGCATAGGATGGGGATACGTTGGTGGTCCATAGCAAACACATCATCCTCCCTTACTTGAAACCCGCACCACCTTCCTATGTTCTGCCCTTTCCATGTGAAATCCTTTGTATAGGGATGGTAAGATAGGTGGTGGGCCCCCAAACATAGTCCTTTCAACCTGCACTTTCACATAGAAATTCGACCCCTTCACCAATGCATTTTGGGTTTTGGTCTTTGTAATAAAAAATGATAGTTTAATAAGTTAGTAGGTTAGTTAGGTTAGGGGCTTATTTGTTAGATGGATTAGATTATTAAGTAATTAGTTGATAGTTTAAATTAGTTAATTAGGTCTATTTTTTATTGTGTTTAATTCTAAATTGGGTAGCATGTTATATATATATATATATATATATATATATATATAGATTTAATATTGTAGCTCTAGCTAGTAGATTAATAACTTGTGGGGTTTTGAGAGATGAATGGATTTAATAATGTGATCAAATTTAATTGGTATTGAAACAACATATTAAGCTAATAATTAATCAGTTTAAATGGATCCTTACATTAGTTGTTTAGGTTATTCTAAAAATTGTGAGATTTGTGTATTAATTTAATAGGGTTTTTGGCTTAAAAGGTGTGATTATCCTATTAGAGAAGCAAAATTAATCAATTTATTCTAATGTATAGATAATGTTAATTAAAATTTTATTATGTCAAAAAGGAATATGTTACTCTTGTGTTCAAGGGGTTAGGGGTTATGTTAAATTTCAACTAGAAGTTAATTTAAATTTTGTATTAAAGGATAATTCAATTGTCTAATTAAGGGTTAATTTAAATTTGTATGTTAGGAGATTGATGAGTTAGGATTGCATGTGTTTTCAGAAAGGGGAACAATTTTATTAGAAATGGTATTGGTAGGTTAGGAAATCAGATTTGATTTCAGCTATCAGATCTTAATCAATATTTGTTTGGTATAGTGAAATTGTTACTCAATTTTAAGCATGTCTATTGATAAATATTTTGTGTATGCTATTAAAGGAGTAGAATAATAATTTCACTAGGTTTTGAGCTAGTAGTTAATATTGAAAGAAAACTGGAGCTAGATTTGAATGAATTCAGTTCTAATCTAGGGTAAGAGTTAAGTAAGCATTAGGTCAACCTAATTCAACATATGTTCATAACCACTAACTACCATCATGATTCTAAATGTAGTTAAACATGGGATCAGAGTTAAACTAGCCTGAGTCAAGCGCTCATATGACCCATGGAACAACTTGATGCCTAATTATGCATCTGTTTGTGGCATGGACCTAACTCAGTCTATGTATTTATCTTGTAACTTGAAGGTTAACTCTTCTATGCTATCACCTTTCCAACTCAACCATTGTTAGTTGTACGTACTTATGTATTTTTTTTAAAAATTTGTGTGTGTGTTTTGCCCTAGTTTTGGGCATGACAGAAGTTCTCAATAATCTTCTTTGGGGTTATCTTGTCTAACCATAAGGCAAACTTTAGTTTGGAGTGCCAATCTCTTTGGTTTTCTTGTAGAGTCTTTTTGATTATCTTGATCAGATTCTTATTAGTAGACTTCACCAAACCATTAGCCTGGGGGTAATAATTGGAACTAGTATTCAGGTATATACCATTGCTAACTGCCCATTCAATGTCTCTTAGGTCTTTGAAGGCAAGTGATTTATCTGATATAATGGAGTCTGGATCTCCAAACCTATGAATTAAATCGTCATAAAAGCTCAAGAAAACACTCTCATTGACTTCCTTTAATGCAATAGCCTCATTCCACCTGGTGAAGTAATCAGGTGCAGTGATTATCCATTTATGGTCTGCACTAGATGGGGGGGGTTAATTAGGCCTATGAATTCAATACCTTAATTCATGAAAGGCTGGTCTATCCTGATTGGTTGGATGGGAAGAGATGCAAGTCTTTCTTTTCTTGCAAACATGGCACACTTCATGCATCTCCTCACATGATCATGACTATCCTTAAATATAGATGGCCAATAGTATCCAACCCTCATGATCTTAAAGGCAATAGTCCTAGGAGAGAAATGACCTCCATAAGGTCCATCATGAAATTCATTTAGGACACCTGCCACTTATTCTGAATCTATGCATCTAAGGAGAACACCATTACAATCCTTTCTAAAAAGGATCTCATCAATCAACACAAAGGGGATAGATTGCAATCTATAATACCTTCTTTTGGCTGAAAAAAAATTTGTAGGGCACTCTCTTGTCTTTAAAAAATGAATCATGTTGGGAAGCCATCCTGCTGCCTTGGCATGTTCTTCTGTTGAATGCACAACTAAGGATGCATTCATTTTCTCTTGATTTTCTGGAGTTTCATCCTATGTCAATTCTTCACAAAGACCTCCCCCTCTTACCAACTTGGTAACTTGGATATCAATGTCATATTCCATAACTTTGGTGACCCAACCAACTCTTTTCTCATTTAGGTCCTTAGAAAGTATGAATTATTTGACACCTGGATGAGTGACTTGAATTGTACCTTACTGTGAGTCAATAGATATCTAAATTTTTTAAGGCTCTTCACCATAGAAAGTACACATTTCTCCACAAAAGAGTATCTCTGTTCATACTCTTCCAAACCTTTGCTAAAGAAAGCAATAGGATGCTCCAATCATTTAGAGTTCTATTGAGTTAACATTGTAGATATGGCATCAGATCCTCCATAAACATATAGAATGAAGTCTTTGGTGAAATCAGGGTTCAACAAGGTAAGAGCTTCTGTCAAAGCATCTTTAATGGCTTGAAAAATTTTCTTTCCTTCTTTGCTCCAACCAAAGACTACATTCTTCAAAAGGTCTGCAATGTTAGGCAAAAAACACTCGACAAAGTTAATGCTTCCTATGAAGGATTGAAGACTTTTCTTGTGAGGTGGTAGGAGTAGCTCTAGAATATCTAAAATTATCTCAGGGTCCACTATAATACCTTGCTTGGATACAATATATCCCAATAGTTTCCCTTCATGGAATGCAAACACACATTTTTTGGGATTGAGGTAGATCCCAAACTCCCTACATCTTTCAAATATTTTCCTCAGATGTTTGATATGATCTGCTGCATGTTTGGAATAAATATTAATATCATCTAAATAGAACAGTACAAACTTGTACATGATGCTTTTAAAGGACATATCCATAGCCTTTTGAAAACTAGCACCTACATTTGAGAAACCAAAAGGCATCTTTTGATAGGCCATGGTTCCCCACTTGGTTGTAAATGTAGTCTTATATTGATCTTCTTCATGAACTAGGATCTAATTGTATCCTGAATAGCCATCCAGTAATGAAAAGCATTCTGATTCGGAGACACAATGTAGAATCTGCTCCATGGATGGAAATGGATGGCGATCTTTTAGGGATGCCCTATTAAGGTCCCTAAAGTCAACACATAGCCTTAGTTCCCCATTCTTCTTCCTAACAGGAAAAAGGTTGGACACCCAACTAGTATGCTTGATGGGGTAAATGATACCACTCTCTATCAATTTGAGAACCTCCTTATACATGAGTGGCTCAAGTTTGGGGTTGAAAAGCCTTTGCTTCTACCTAATTGGTTTGGCATTTGGTTCTAGCTCAATGGTATGTTGAGAAAGTGTTGGTTTAAAGCCTTTGAGGTCTTCATATTTCCAAGAAAAGACATCACTAAATTCCTAAAATAAATGAGCATAGGCTTTCTTTTCTAACTCAGTGTTCACCTTTCCAAACTTTAAGATTTTACCAGGTTCCAGTTCTACATCAGCATAGTGTTCCTGTTGAACTACCAGGCTAACTTTACTCTTCTTTGCTTGATCATACTTATTGAAGGTAGATTATAAGGTGACAAGACCCTTAGGAATCTTATTAGATTTGAGTTGCATCACTTGGTCACCATAGTTCTACATCAACCTATCTTGATTATGCTTTGAAAAGACATCTTCTTCAAACAAGAATTGCAGAATTTTCTCATCATTATCAAATACTTTCCAATTAACAATATTATCAGAGATGGAAGGCTTGAAAATTACTTTGATTTTCTGCTAATCCTTTTCCATTGAAATTCTATTAGGAATGTCATATTGGGATCCAACCACAACTAATCTATCTGCATTCTGATTTAGTTTTCTGGGGATAGCAATAATGGTTTTGATTAAGGTAAATACATGTTTTGAAAGGACCCTGAAACCTTTTACATAAAAGTACTAGAAATAAGCATAAAAAACCCTTACACACATAGAAATCCTACTATGAACAAAAAGTAGGACCTTGACAAACCCCCATTAACCCAAAAAAGGAAAACAAAAAACTACCAAAAAGAAACACAATTTCCAACACAGTTTCCAACACAACTTCCAGTCTAGATTCCAACACAGAAAAGAAATAAAAAATACTTTATACTTTCATAGGCTTCCTCAGTCTCTTTCTACATATCTTCCATTTTATCAATGGAATCTTTCAGTTCTTTCATCTCCTTTGGAATCTCTGGAATTTTCCTTTTGATGCCACTTCGAGTTCTGATACCTAGGCCTGAGCTCCCAACTTTGTTGTCTATTGTGATTGTAGTATTCTCTAGTAGGCTACTCTCCAAGTAGGCATATAAATATTTGAGATTTTGAACAGAGACTTTAAGCCCCAGGTTACTATGATTGAGAATAATGGTTATCATATGCCCATTGTGGCTGATTTGTTTTTTCATGTCATTCAAATTTTTTTCTACAAGTGCATTGACTCTGGCCGTAATCTCCTCATTTCTCTTGTTATTATTTACCTTAATTAGCATTTCCTTCTCCATATCTTCCAGCTTAGTTTTGAAGGGCTCAATGGTTTCTTGCATTTCCTTCAGGTGTTGCTTCATGTCCTTCATCTCCTCACTGATCCAATTCTCCATACTAGCCCCATGATCCTCCTTGCTCTTTGGAATTTTGTCATCCATTTAAAACCTGACTATAGTATTGTGGTCAGGGTCCATTCTCTATCTTTTATTTTTTCTGTCATTAGCTTTTAGATTAGGCCTCTCTATCTGCTCCTCCTTGTATTTTCCATAATTCACTTCTTAATGTTTTTCCTCCTTATCTTCTCCCTCATTCTCTTCTTTTTTTTCCTCTTCTTGGTTTCCAACTTCATTTACCCTATTATCTTCTCCTTCATTCAAGGGCATTTCCTCCTCATTCATCTAGGTTTCCTCCTTATTCACATGTTCATCTTTTTCTTTCACCAGAGACTCCTCATTTATCTCTTGTTTGTCTTCTTCAGTCACGGGCATTTCCTCCTTCTCCTCTTCCTAAATCTCATCTTCATTACCCTGACAATCGAGGGTTTGATCTTCAGACTCCTCCTTCCTGTCTAGATTCTCCTTTTTCTTACTCCTTACCCTTTTCTTTGGGTTCTCCTATTTTCTTTCCAACTTAATTTTCTTCGCATTCCCTTTGACCCTTTTAGTAATTGGTTTCTGGTGTATTCTGAAATTAGAAAAATAATCCCTTCATGAAGCATCGGATTGCTAGCTTTTTTTCTATGCTCCATGATACTATTGTTCATCGAGCTCAAAAGATAGAAAGGAAATGACACTTTTTTGTTATGCCTAAAATAACTGGCAAGCACAAAGTGAAGGTTGTAGATTTTGGAGTAGCGACCATCTAGGGTAAAATAATCAATCATGATAGTCAAAATGTTAGCCCAACACCTCTTAATTTTCTTAATTTCCACATAATCTCCAATCCCTTTTCTCAAAAGGGCTTCTTCTTCTTTGGATTTTGGGAAGATTTTGAAAGCTTGAGACCCTATGCATTTATTGTCCCTATAAAACTTCATGTCTTCACTGGAAAGACCCGTTATCTCTGAAATAATGCTCATAGTAAGCATAAAAGACTTACCCCACATATTCACCTTTCCATTCTTCCAGCCATCTGCACATTTTTTTGTTATTTCTTTGTCCTAGCCATGCAGTTTCTCCATGTATTGGGTCACATCACCCTTCTTCAGCCTTTTCCAGACTTTTTTCTTTTGTTTCCACTTTGTACAATCCATCAGCTCCTCCCTCTTTAGACCTCCACTCATATTAACCGAATATTTATGATCTTTCTGAAAGTGAAAGAGAAGAAATGCAAGACTCTTTTAATTTTTCTGTTTCAAAATGCTAGATAAAACCCAAAAATAGTGTGAGGTAACGTTCTTCATGATTCTCACATTCCTTGACTGACAACTATCATCACTCTTTGTCTTAAGTGACCTACTCATCATTAATTTTGGTTTTAATTGAGCCTTAAATATGATTAAGCTTATCATACCTGATAAGACTTAAAATCTCCATATTGAGATCCGCTTCCCCTTTCCATGATTGAGTGACATCAATTTGGGCCCCCACATTAGCAAAGCCATCCGCCAGCTTATTTCCTTCTGAAAAAACATGGGTTATATGACTTTCCTTAAAAAGAAGCATTAAGGATTTAATTTTATCAATTATATGGCCAATTGTCCAAGAAGCCTCATTCTTGCCATTATACAGTTTATAATATTTAGAGAATCTCCCTCCAACCAAAGATTCAAATAACCCATATATTTAGCCATGATAATGACTTGAAGAGCTACTTTTGCTTCAACAACATGGTTTGTCTGAATTCTCAGAGGGGCTAGAACAACTCCCAGACAATTTCCAGTCAAGTCTCTTATTATACCTCCCACTCTAGCTCTTCCCAGATTCCCTTTATCTGCTCCACCAAAGTTACCTTTGACCAAACCACTCGACAATGCAGTCCATCTTGTGTTTTCCCTCAAAGTTAAATCCTTATCTTTATGCCCATGATTTTTCCTATTAAGAATATCATTTAAAATTAGAATGTTCCTAAGGGGGGAGTCTCTAGGGAGAGAACCTTTAAAATTTTCCAATAAGCTTCTGCAAATATAATTGGCCACAATCTCATGGGATGAAATTTTTTCTCTGAAGACTCTATTGTTTCTCTCCTAGATTCTCCAAGTAAAGTGAGGAAGAAACAACCTCCAAAGATCTTTGGAATCTTTAACAGTAAAGGGGCATAGCCATTGTTTTACCAAATCCTGAAAGTTATTAGGTTTCACCCATTCCAAGTTGAGATGTTTGAAGACAGAGTCCCACACTTTACAATTATAAGTACAATGAATCGTGAGATTTTTTCAATTTTCAGCTTCAGAGCAAAAGAGGATACATCTATTAGGCTTTCCAAGACCCCTTTTACAGAGATTATCCACAATAAGAATTTTGTTCTGAGCAAGAAGCAAAAAAAACATGTTAATTTTAGGTATAAGCTTATTGTTCCATACCTGAGAACTGATTGGGTGATCTTCCTGAGTGTGAAAAAGGGCAGAGGAAGAAGAAACATAAAATTTACCATTTGCCTCTGGACCCCAAATCAAAGAGTCTTGTTCATTATCTCTTAAAAACCAAAGAATAAGTTTTTTATTGACCATTTTGAGGTTCTCATCAAAAGAGATAAGGTCAACCCATTCCTCATTGATCCAATAATTAGAAACCTTTTCCCCAATTATTTCTTTATATTCCATAATCACTGGCATCCATTCCTTCTTCTCATTAAGAGATTCTTCCTTCAGCCAATTATCATTCCAGAAATTAATCTTCCTGCCATTTCCCAGTTTCCATCTGACCCCTTTTCTAATCAGTTCCATGCATTTCCTAACACTATTCCAAATGAAAGAACCTTTGATATCCAAAGGATTAGTTAACATATCCTCCAAAGAATTCAGATGATATTTTCTCTTGATAATAGAGTTCCATTCCTTCTCCTCTTCAAAGATTCTCCAGCACTGTTTTGCTAGCAGAGCCTTATTAGTATTTTTAATACTTATGCTTCCAAGCCCTCCAAACTTCTTTGGTTTACACACCACCCCTCAAGACACAAGGATAAACCTCTTCTTCTCTTCAACTCCAGACTAGAGGAATCTTTTATGGATTTTTTCTATCAAGTCAACAAACTTCTGAGGAATTTTTAAAAGACCGAGCGCATAGACTGGAAGGTTTTAAAGAGTTGATTTCAGAAGCTGGAATTTTCTAGCTTGACTAAGAGTAGCTCCTTTCCATCCTACCAGCTTGTTGTGGAATCTGTCAAGGATGCCATTCCAGAAAGAATCATTAGGTTTATGACATAAAGAGAGACCCAAGTAGGAAGAGGGGAAATTCCCAATCTTGCAACCTAAAATGGCAGAGATCTTCCTTTGTCTTTCTATTGGAGTATTACTGAAAAAGGGAACTTTTCTCACATTTTATAGATTGACCAGAAGTGTTAGTACAAGTATTCAAATCCTTTTTCATATTCCTTGCTTCCTTTATAGAGGCTTCCCCCATCATGATGGTGTCATTTACAAATTGTTCATGTGAGCGTTTCTGCTGAGTAGAGGAAGGTTGAAGACTAGAGATCTGTCCAGTTATCACCATACTATTGATATATCTCCCACAGATTTTCACCATTATAGCAAAGAGAATGGGGGAAATTGGATCACCTTGCCTCAGACCTCTAGTGGGGTGAAAGAAATTGGAGGATCCCCCATTAAAAAACAAAGAAGAAGTCATAGTTGAAACCAATTTCATAATAATTATTATCACATCTTTATCAAAGCCAAAATACCTAAGGATATTAGAAAGAAAAGACCAATCCACTCTGTCATAGGATTTTGACAAATCCAATTTCACCAGGAATCCTTGTTTTTTAGAGGAATGGAGAGAATGAATATTCTCATGCACCACAATAATAGAATCCAGGATCTGTCTTCCCAGAACAAAACCATTCTGTTGAGGAGAAACCATATTAGGTAGTAAGCTCAACAATATAGTGGTAATTACCTTTGAAATGATTTTGTATAAAGACTTACAAAGACTTATGGGTCTAAAGCCATCAATAGTATCAACTCTAGGTTTTTTAGGAATGAGAGATATAAAAGTAGAATTTAGTTCCTTAAGAATAGATTTAGTTCCAAAGAATTCTTTAATCGCTGAACAAACATTTTTACCAGTGATGCTCCAGAACTGATGGAAGAAAAACATCTGAAACCCATCAGGACTTGGAGATTTCTCTGCCTCAAAAGAAAAAAAATCCTTCTTAATTTCTATATTTGAGGGAATAGCTTTTAAGAGGACATTGGAAGGATGATCTACTTTACAAGGAATCGAAGAAAGTAATTTCCTTTGGTCTTCTATGTTAATATTTTGATCTTTCGATAACAAGGTCACAAAGTACCCCATCATTTCTTCTCTTATTTCCTCTTCTTTAGTAATTTTACCTTTAGTGGCAGACAATGAATGGATTCTATTTATTGCCTTGTGTTTAAGAGCAGTAAGATGGAAAAATATGGTATTCTTATCTCCTGATTTTAACCATAGAGATATGGATCTCTACCTCTAGAAAGTATCCTCCTTAGCAATGATATTATGAAGATTTGCAAGGACAAAATTATCTTGGATTTTTCAGATTTTCTGTCAGGCCATTTCTTTGAATTTCCTCCTGAATACATTTCAGGTCCATTTGGGGTTTATTTTTGGATTGGAAAATGTCCCCATAGACATTCTTGTTGTAGTGTTTAACATTAGATTTCACATTAGCCAATTTCTTAACCACTTTGAACATAATAGTTCCTTCCACCTTAATATTCCACCATTCGCTTATTTTATTTTCCAGATCAGGTTGGTCTAGCCACATCTTCTCAAATATGAAGGGAGAATTTATTTTTCCTATGAAGGGAATAACATTAAAGGAGATAGGAAAATGGTCCGAACCAATTCTGGAAAGATAAGAAAGAGCACATGAGTACTTGGTATACCAGTCTAGATTGATCAGCACCCTACCAAGCTTTACTTGAATAAGATCAGGTCCCACCCTACAATTAGACCAAGTGTAATTAATCCCTTCCAGATCAACATCTAGCAGCCCTTCATTAATAATGAAATCCATCAAATCTACCCTACTTTCCACTTGAGATAATTCCTCCCATTTTATCTTCCTTCTTTACGGGAGTGTTGAAATCTCCCATTATTAAATAGTTGTTCTCCATACTGGTTTCCATCAGATCATGCAACTTCTTCCAAAGCTTTAGTCTTCCATATTTAGTACTAGGGGCATAAACATTTATAAGGGTCCAAGAGAAATTATCCTTTAAACTCCAAAATTTATCTGCTAGAAATTTTTTCTCTTCTTTTAGGAGATGAAAATCAAAGCAAGATTGATTCTAGAAGATATCCAACACCCTTGAAGCCCCTTCAAAACTACTACCAAAACAATTCCCATTTTTTTAAAATTTTAGATTATCTATTTTTTTCTTTTATCATCTTAGTTTCTTGAATCAAAGGATGTCTGGTTTAGAATCTCTAACTAAAATCCTAACTACATCTTGCTTATGAGGACCATTGAGTCCTCAAATGTTCCAACAAATAATCTTCATTGAAAGATTGGAGAAAAAACCTGATGGATGGTGAGTTGTTTTCCATCAACAATATTCTATTTAGCTTCCTCTTCCCTTTGAGTTTTCTCTAATTTTGTTCCTTTTTCTAGTTTTGGAGTTCTTATATCCGCTTTATGCTGACCTCTTTTCAAGACCCCTGGTTTTTGATCTCCATTATTTTTTATCAACTTCGAGTTGGGATTCCCCATTGAGGAACTCTCAGATTTCTTTCCTGAGTTAGAGTTCAACTCATAAGCAGGGTAGTTTCCTTCGAGGGATTTTGAGCCTTTCTTTCCTGATCCCTTCTTTGAGTCTCCCATAGTTGACCAAGAGTTTTCCTTGTTCTATGGATCTATATCTTTTTTTTTTTCTGTTTATCATTCTATTTTGGATTAGATGGGGAATACTTTTTTAATTCCACTAGCTGTATCATTCTCCTTTTCTGGTTTTTCCTTTGACCTTTGTCTTATTTTATTTTCTGTTCCTACCGAGAGCTCATCTTCTTCAAAGTCACTTTATTTTTCTTCTCCTTTGGAAGGAGTCAGATTTTCTTCTATTCTTGATTCATTCTATTTTGTTTCTCCTGTGAAAGGTTCCCCTTTTTCTTCTGTAGATGTGTTCGGACTTGTGGACTCATTTTTCCTTTTCTTCAGGTACTTTCTTTACTGATTCTTGTTCTTGTATTTTTTTTGCTTCCCCTTTTTGCTCCTTTTGATTATTCTCATTTATTTTTTCATACGTGCTATTATCCATCTGATCCCTATTTCCATCCAAATTTTTTGGAAGGGTATTAGTTTCCACTATTTTTCTTTTCCATTCCATTCTCTATCCTTTCTTTTGATCCTGATCCTTCTTTTTCTTCCTTTTGAGGCTTCTGAGGCAATGTTTAGCCCAGTGACCTGATTTCTTACATATGAAGCATGTGAAAGGCATAGATTCATATTCCACCTCTTGGATCCATGACCCCAGTTTCAATTTCAGGGTTATCACCTAAGGAAGATCCACATTCTGTTGAATGTTAACACAAATCCTTGCATACACTTGTCTTGTTCTAGCTTATGTCATTGGATCAATAGATAGAAGCTCCCCAAAGGCACCTTCTATAGCGACCAAAATGTCCTCATGCCAATATTCCAGAGGCATCCCAGGTAGATGAACCCAAACTAGTGCTGCTGTAAAAAAACTATCATTATAGTCTAGGATAGTCATCCATTTTTGTAGAGATAAGGAGGATTTTCCCATCATCCAGGGACCCCCACACAAAACTTTAGAAAGGTCTTCCCCATTTCAAAATTCAAATGATAAAAAACCTTTAGGCATAGCCGCTACATCAACTTGACCTTTCAGCCTCCATTTCTTGTCCACAAAGGATATGACTAAATCTATATTTAGTCTTGGGCCCAAAAATTTACCAACCGAATTTGAAGCCATGATTGATACTATGTGGTCCACTAATAGATCAGGTATATCAATACCAAACTCTCCTTTCAGTGGGTTAGTTAAAATATTAACTTTGGGGAATAAATACTTTCCCAAGGGTTTTATACCAAAAAGACCCGCCCATTTCCCTTTCCCTTGATTAGTGGAGAATTCATGTGACTTACCTTCAGATGATTCTCCCCCAACATTTGAATCTTTTGATTTTTTTGCCTCTGGCCCCATTCCTGACCCATTATCCTTGCTGGATAGTACCAAGGTAGATCCTCCAATTTTTTCCATAGCTTCTGATGAGGATCTAACATCAGAATCAACACCTTTTATCATAGATCCTATAGTAGATCCATTAGCTCCTAGCTTTCCTTTAGTTTCAAAATTCAAAATTCTTTCTCCCACCCTTTCCTCTCCTCCTCCCTCCCGCTCCCGCTACAGTGTGAGTTAGAGGTTCACATCGGGATAGTAATAATGTTGAAAGAATAAAAATATTCTATAGCATCCCAAACCTGATGCTTGTAAGCTTTCATTGTATCATTCTTGGTTTCACTTATCCCTCTTACTTGGCTAACCACCAACTCATTGTCACCATATACTTTTAGGGCTTTGATCCCTTTTTTCCTAGCCCACTCTAGTCCATTTACTAAGCTCTCATATTCAGTAGTGTTTCTACTGCAAGAAAAAATGAATCTAAAGGTTATATAGTATTTCTCACCTTTTGAAGAGAGCAGCATAGCACCATCACCAGACCCATGTCTGCTTCTAACACCATCAAAGAATAGCTCCCAAATTTCATTGCTCTACTCTTTTGATTTCTCAATGCCCCCTTTAAAAAGATCTGGCTCTGTGAGACCATCCTCTTGTATCATATAATTTCCCAAACCAACATCCCAAATAACATTGGCTTGGGCCTCTGAAGCCCCTTTTGATTCCAATTCACCTAGATAGATATCTAGGATGTTTTCTGTCTTAGTGTTTGTTTCTCTGATGATTGGAAAGCCATTATTATAAAGTGCAAGATAAATTGCATTGAGTACATTAGACACATTAGGTTCGATATGGTTAGCTTCTAATGACTCAGACTTAATAGTGAACTTAGTTCCATACCTTGTATAAAATATCATGTGAGACTAGTCAGAAGAAAGATAGCCTCCTATCTTGGCTGTAAATTCTCTTGATAGACATATTGCAAAGAGAGCAGAGAGATCTATGATTTATATGTCAAGTAATATAGAGAAATTGGGGCTTGCATGAAGGATCAAGCTTGTATCCTTGGCCAGACCTATTGTGTTTACTGATGAACCATCAAGCTATGTTACCTTCTTTTGGAAAGGTTCATATTTAAGTCCCAATTGGTCAGCTACCTTCTTGGGCATGACTGAACTAGTAGCCCCACTATCGAACATACAATTATGTACTAGATAATTTCCAATAATTAATGATACACAAAAGGGGGATGGCTTTAATTTCTTACCTTGGATGGTATTTTCTTTGATGTTGCTACTTAGACTTTCCTTATTTTGATCAGTGTTGAACAACATTGGCTTAGCTACATCTTTTGTGAGCTGCTGAGGGATTTCTTCTTGATAAAATGCTTTCTTCAATATTTTAGGTTACCCTGTAATAGCTAAGGAGTCCCACATGGTCATAGTCACATTCATTTTCTTCATATTGTCCACAATATTGAAGGGGACTGCTGAGTGCACTCTTTGGTGTGTCCTCACCATCATGGAGTCAACCTCCTTAGGATATTGACTCTCCTTGACTGGAATGATGGGAGTCTTCTTTAGTATGATAGGAGTAGATAGATGTGATGAATCTATAGATGTAGTAGCCTTTCCTCCATCTTTTTCTCGCTCCATATCATGGGATCTTCTTTTAGACTGAGTATTGGTAGCAATTGAAGAATCATCATTTACTCCATTGAAATCTTGTTCTTCCCAATTGAAGAAAGAAGTCTCATTAGACTGTACATCTTGCTGAGGAACTAACCCACTAGAAGAGTCCTCTGATTGGGTATGTGAGGCATTCTATACCATTAGTTCCTGGTTCACCCACCCATTCGAGCATGTATCCTGATTGTGGGATTTATTACAAGGAAAACACCATTCATTGTCTAAGTCTAGGTTGTTTTGACTTGGGACCAACTTCCTAGTTGGATTTGCAGAGTTGAGGGGCACAAGATTATAAGGCTGGAATGGTCTTTGATTGAATTTTTTCCTTTGGCCTTGGTAATTCCCCTGATATGGCGGCCTATTCTGCTGATAAGATTGTCCTTGGGCTTGATATTGCTAGCTAGGACCTTGATTTTGGTGCTAAAAAGGTGGTCTAGACTCCTGATTCTCATTTTTTAGGTTGGTCAACTCTTTGGTTAGAGTTTGCAACAAGTTTTTCATTTCTTGTTGACCACTCTGTAACAAGCTATTTATTTCTTGTTGATCACTTTTGATTGTTTGCAGTTCTTGGGAAATGCTTACTCTTGATTCCTCATTGCTAGAACTAGCTTGAGGTGCTATGACAGTGGGTATAGGGGTAAATGGAGGGATTTTGAGAGACATATTGGGATAGATGTTAGGAAAAATAGGCATGGGTGGCCTTGAGGCTATCATATCTTCTTGAATTAAACAATTCTTAGCTTTGACTGCTATGTGAAAAGCCTGAGGTAGTGGTGCAGGAGCACCCCTAACAATTGAAAACTTCTAAAGTTGTTCAATATTGATACATACAATGTACCCTTGGCCCTAAGGATTCCAAGGAATCTTATAGATCAGATGATTAGAGTTTGTTCATCTTTTAGATCCAAATGTAAGACCTAGTTACAAGTTTGAACATTTATAAGCCACTTGATACACTATGGTCATTGGGATCAATAAATATTTGTTTCTAGGATTTTATTTAGTGTCTTAGGGTGGTTTTCTCAATTGAATTAGGTTGTCTCAAAACTTAAGATGTCTTTTGAGTCTATTAGTTACAAAATTGTAAAAGTTGCTCAAATGCAACTATGTTTAAATTGACAACTTTTCAAAAAGTTGTTGTAATCCTTCCCCCAATGGCTAATTAGTTCAAAAATATTGTAAAACCATTAGGGATGGCCTTCATGGCCCTCATAGGTGGGTGGAAGGTGACAACAATGTAACTTTTTCTCAAATTCAATAAAGAAACCCCATTTTCCTACATTTTTGCTGTTACAAAAGGTTGTACAGACATGTATGGTCACAAGACTGAATGAGACCAACTTAGAAACATTCCATTGTCTCTTAGCTTTTAGATGCAAGTGGTCTGGTGAGGATATTTTCTTTCTAACCCAAGTTATCAAGATTTTTCTCATTGCAACTCTGTCTGGTCCCTATTTTTAAGGGTTTGTCTTATTTTCCAGTTTGGAAGCGTTTCCACCATGGAATTTTCATGACCTCTAGTGGGAAGCTTCTTTGTAACATGTTCTTCATGATTCTAAAAGTATTTTTCATGTTCATGTAGGGAGATGACTGTTTGAGCGAGCCCTAGGCGTATATCTCTATGTATGCACCAAAACTGTGAATGCATAAGCAAGCATAACTCCCGGACAGTCAAGCACCAAGGCCTATAATTATGGATTTAGAATTGTTTTGGCACCCTCTAAACATTCCAATTAGTTTTAGAGAGGTATTCCCTTTTTTTTTAGTACTTTCTTCTTTAATAAAGGCCTAATTAGCCCTTTAGACAAGTCTAAAGACCTTTGATCTAGCCTCTATAATAAATCACCAAATCCTTAGTGCTCCTTGCCTAAATGTAACTTTGTAAAGGGTATTTGAATTTGTAATTCAAACCCCACATCCTTTGGAACTTTCCAAAGCTATCTTGATTATACTGCCTGGATAGGGCTACAAGCCTAGACTGGACTGTCTAGCATATGCATGAGAAACACCCCAATTAGTTTGTTTGGGTGTATGAGTTAGGACCATATGGTTACCCCCATGTTTTCCAATACCCCCCCTTACTTCTCTGTGGCATTCTAAACCACAAGGATCCATTCAAAATGTACCCTTCTAGGCCATCCACCATCTCTAGGACTATGAGAGGTATTGGGAACATGTTTCATGCCAATTTTTTAAGGGTGTAAGTTGCAGGGTTGGTCACTCCTCATAGAAGGATTTTAGATTCAAGTGACTGGATTTGAGATACCTTGCCACTTGCATCATGTAGCGAGGTACCTCCCATGGATTGAATCATGACCAAGATGTTGCTATTCAAACTTTTCAAGAAGTATATGAAAGCATGGTCAGATGAAGGCCTTACAAAGATAGGAAACCTATTCCATGCCTTGAGGAACCTATTTTTAAAGTTTGTCTTATGCTCTTGAGGAGCCCTCTTTATGGTTGTGAGTTTCTCAACTAGAGATAAATAATCTGATTTATCCTCAAAATATTTACTTAATGATTCCCCTAATCTATCGCATGAATCAATGGAACCAATAGCTAATGTTATAAACAATTATAAGGCCTTACCTTTGAAAGAGGCTGCTAATAGCTTAGTAGCAACATCTTATTCAGTGATATGATGCACACTGCAAATGGTAGCCACATATCTTATGTGTTCACAAGCCGTTGTCTGTCCTTCACCTGTGAAATCAAGTAGACTTTTGAGTGCTACTAAGGGCACATCATAATGTTTAGAAAAAATTAAAGGACTCCCTTGATTGAAGGGTACAAAGGCAAACTTCCTTGCCATTGTAGGGACTATGATCTATTGAACAACAACTGTGTGAGTTGTATTTGAACTGAAGAGTGGAGTTGAATCTTCTTGTAACTCTCTAGGTAGAGATATTCCTCTCCTTATTGAATGGAAAAGGAAAGGTCTCTCTTCTGAGGAAGGTGGTGTAGACTGTACTCTCCTTGTAGGGGGTGCTCTTTGAGATGACCTCCCTTTTCTTGTTGTTGGAGGCAACTACAAAAACTCAGAAGGCTTTGAACTCCTTATTTCTATCTTTCTCATAAACTTGAATAGGACTGGAACTTCTTATTCTTCACCAATGGAGTCGCTAGATATACTTGAAAGAGAAACCTCTTTTAGGTTAGTACTATGCAATTAGAATATCAGAGATAACATGGCCTTGAAAGATGGACCTCCTTTTTAGTCTGACTGGGCGTGCCAAAATTGTTATACACTAAATTTTGAAACCTGTTAAGCGCTTGAGCCTAACAATCTAGTATAACATGGGAATAAATTCTAGGTTGTGGGATCTTTTCTAACTAAAGTGAAGCCTCTAGAATCTAGGCTGGTTCCTCTTAGATAATCACCTTATTTTCTCTTTTAACATGAAAGTAAACTTGGAAGGGAAAGGGATAAAAGGAGAACTGAAGGGAAATGACTGAAAAAGAAAACTATCCTACTAGGTGATACAGCAAAGGTAACATGAATCACAATATAATGAGCAAGAATTAACATGAAATCCCTAAATTATGATAAGTACAACTTCCTATATAGGTTTGAAAAAATGTTTCATAGAGAGGTCCGAGATAAAATTATTGGAGGAAAGAAAAGATTTCACTGAAATAGCTTCAAAGAAGTAGACATAGACTATAACTTGAAAATAGACATCCACTCTAGTAAATAGGTACAGGAATGAGACAACATAGCCAGGAATGAAAAAAAATTCACAAAACTATCCTTAATAATTCACCCACAGTAGTACACAAAGATGCAGAAAAGAAGGAAAACTTGAGATAATCTACAAATTTCTTTAATAGTTAATCAATATATCATTCTTCACAAAGATTCCCAATCATATGAAAACCCGAGGGAAGGAAAATACCATAGAAAGTCTTGCATTAGCTTGGAAAAATGAAAATTACAAACTATGAAAAGTTGGAGGACAGAGAAAATGTCTCAAAAAACTCTTACATATCCTGAAAAACTAACAAGAAAAAAACTGAAAACAACTTATATACAACCTCCCCTAGCACATAGGCTTAGGAGTTGATTCCTCAATCAATTAGGGCTGAATTAGGGTTACAATATATTTCTCATAAACAATGTCGAAACCTACAATTGGTCAAGTCTTCCCATTAATGCGTCTAGGAAATATCTTAGACGAACCGATTACCCTTTGAAATTATCCCATATTACCATAAATTTGAGAAGACCAATCACCTTGATCCATCTACCTACTCTGCACTATTGAAAACATCACCACCACCATGAAAACCTAAGAAACACCATTTAAATATTTTAATTCAAACCCAAATGGTCACAGGTGGCACAAAATGCCCGATCAACGACCTAGATTTGAAACTTTACTAACTTTAAAACACAACCGTTGATCTCCTTTAAGTTACCCACAAGCACAAGATCTGATCTATCACGTGTCACCATGGTGTGATGGCTTAAAGGTTAAACAAATTCATCTTTACCATCAAGGCATTAAGCCGACCATTCGATTTTCTTTACTTGATGTTCCTTTATCTTACCTTTTCAACCCGAGACCCATGATGTCATCTTCCACATGTCACCATGACTTAATGGCTTAATCGCTAGATTTCTAGCACTTTGTCTTTAAGTCATAACGCCAACCATCTGATGAAAAGGAACTTGCTGCCACCTGGGGTAAATAAATTAAGTCGGGACTTAGGAAAATAAACTGAGGAAAAGAAACCCACTTAGGAAATTAACTTTGGTCCCACTTGATGGATGACTTAAAACACATGGAGAATAGGAACTTTAAGTGGCAAAAAAGGTAATGAAGAATAAGAACTACCACTAAAGACTTAGGGTTTTTAAGGAATTTCATAAGGTTTTTTGCATCTAGGGCTAAAAGACATGAACAAGGGATGAAACCAGTGACCTAGAAAGATGCAAATAACATGATAAAGACCAAGAATCATGCAAAATTCATACAAGCTAGAGTTGACCCTTGTGGGAGCCTGATTTTCTCCACTTGTAGTCAAATTTGGATAAGATGAGAAATTTGGGTAACATTTACCACAACAAGTACATGTTTCTCTACAAAAGAGTACCTTTGTTCATACTCTTCCAAATCTTTGCTAAAGAAAGCAATAGGTTGCTCTAATCCTTCAGAGTTCTGTTGAGTTAACATTGTAGATATGACATCAAAGCCTCCATAAGCATATAGAATGAAGTATTTGCTAAAATTAGGATTCAAGATGGCAGGAGCCTCTGTTAGAGCCTCTTTAATAACTTGAAAACTGTTCTTTCCTTATTTTCTCCAACAGAAGACTAAATTCTTCTTCAACGTTGCTATTAAAGGCTTCAAAAGATCTACAATGTTAGTCAAAAAATGCATGACAAAGTTAATCTTTCCTATGAAAGATTGAAGACTCTTCCTGTGAGGTGGCAGGGGTAGCTCTAAAATAGCTAGAATCCTCTTAGGGTCCACTATAATTCCATTCTTGGACACAATATATCCCAATAGTTTCCCTTCATGTTTTGCAAACACACATTTTTTTGGGATTGAGGGAGATCCCAAACTCCCTACATATTTCAAATATTTTCCTCAGATGTTTGATGTAGTCTGATACATGTTTAGAATAGATAGTAATATCATATAAGTAGAATAGTACAAACTTTTACATGAGGATTTTAAAGGCCATATCCATAGCCTTTTGAAAATTAGCACCTGCATTTGACAAACCAAAATGCATCTTTTGATAAGCTATGGTTCGCCATTTGGTTGTAAATGCAGTCCTATACTGATCCACCTCATTGACTAGGATCTAATTATATCTTGAGTAGCCATCCAGTAATTAGAAGCATTCTAATCTAGAGACACATTGAAAAATCTATTCCATGGATGGTAATGGGTGGCGATCTTTCAAGGATGCCCTATTCAGGTCCCTAAAGTCAACACATAACCTTAGTTCCCCATTATTTTTCCTAACAAGAACTAGATTGGATACCCAACTAGTATGCTTTATGGGGTAAATGATACCACTTTCTATCAGTTTGAGAACTTCCTTGTGCATAAGTGGCTCTAGTTTGGGGTTGACAAGCCTCTGCTTTTGTCTAACTGGTTTAGCATTATGTTCTAGCTCAATGGTATGTTGAGAAAGTGCTAGATTAAAGCCTTTTAGATCTTTGTATTTCTAGGAAAAGACATCACTGAATTCATGAAATAATTGAGTGTAAGCTTGCTTCTCTAAATCTGTGTTCACCTTTCCAAACTTTAGGCTTTTACCTGGCTCCAGTTCTAAATTAGCATAGTGTTCTTGTTGAACTACCGAGATAGTCTTATTAATTTTTTCTTGGTCATATTTGTTGAAGATAGATTCCAAGGTGACAAGGCCTTTAGGAATCTTATTTGGTTTAAGTTATACCACTTGGTCACCATAGTTCTGCATCAGTCTATCTTGTTTGTGCTCCGAAAAGACATCTTCAAACAAGAATTGCAGAATTTTCTCATCATTATCCAACACTTTCCAATTAAAATTATTATCAGGGATGGAAGGCTTGGGAATAATATTAACATGCTTTTGATCCTCCCTTACTGAAATGTTGTTAGGAATATCAAATTGGGATCCAAAAACAGCTAATCTATTTGCATTCTGATTTAGTTTTCTAGGGATAGGAATGATATTGAAAGCATGGAAATCTTCTATTGCATGCCAAAATTGATGCTTGTAGGCTTTCATTGTATCATTATTGGTAGCACTTATCCCTCTTATTTGGCTGAATACTAGCTCACTATCACCATATACCTTTAGGGCTTTAATCCCTCCCTTTCTAGACCACTCTAATCCATTCAAGAGACTCTCATATTCAACAATATTTCTTGTGCAAGAAAAATTGAATCTAAAAGATGTATAATACTTCTCACCTTTTGGAGAGACTAACTTTGCACTACCACTAGAGCCATGTCTGCTTCTAGCGCTGTCAAATAATAGTTCCAAGAATTTATTGATCTATTCTTCTAATTCCTCAGTGTCTGCTTTGAAAATATTTGGCTCTATGAAACCATCCTCTTGTATCAAATAATTCCCCAAACCAACATCCCAAATAACATTGGCTTGGGCCTCTGAAACTCTTTCTGATTTCAATTCATCTAGATAGATATCTGTGATGTTTTCTATCTTAGTTTTTGTTTCTTTAATGATTGGAAAGTCATTACTATCAAGTGCAAGAAAAATTTCATTAACTACATTGGACACATAAGGTTCTATATGATTAGCTGCCAATAATTCAGACTTGATAGTAGCCTTGGTTCCATACCTAGTATGGAAAAGCATGTGAGACCAGTCAGAAGAAAGATAGCCTCCTATCTTGGCTATGAATTCTCTTGATAGACATGGAAAAGAGAGAAGGGATATCTATGATGTAGATGTCAAGTAAGATAGAGAAATTGGGGATTGCATGAAGGATCAAGCTTATATCCTTGGCCACTCCTACTGTGTTTACTGATGAATCATCAAGATGAATTATTTTCTTTTGGAATGGTTCATATTTGAGCTCTAATTGGTCATCTACCTTTTTGGGCATGATTGAACTAGTAGCCCCACTATCTACCATATAATTATGCACTAGAAAATCTCCAATAATTAATGATACATAAAAGGGAGGTGGTTTTAAGTTCTTACCTTGAATGGAATTTTCTTTGGTGTTGCTGCTTGGAATCTTCTTCTCTTCATCAAGGTTGACCAATATTGGTTTAGCAACATCATTTGTGGGCTGTTGAGGCATTTCCACTTCACCCATAGCCTTCTTCAAGATATCAGGCTGCCCTAGAATAGCCAAGGAGTCCCACATAGACATAGTCACATTCATCTTCCTCATATTGTCTACAATATTGAAGGGCATTGCTGTGTGCACTCTTTGGTGTGATTTCACTATCATGGGCTCAACCTCCTTGGGAGTTTGATTCTCTTTGACTAGAATGGTGGGAGCCATCTTTAGTATGTGATGCAAGAGAATCTTGGGTCATTGGCAATCCTGCTCAACCAAAAAAAAAAGATGTTTTCTTTTGTTCTTTAATTTTTTCTCTATCGCTTGGGTTCTATCTCTCGGGCATGCTTGTTTTTGACGCTCGAGTTATATCTCTTGGGCATGCTTGTTTTTGATGCTCTAGTTTTGTCACTCAGGTTTTCTCTTTAGACGCTTGGGTTTTGTTCCTTGTTTCTTGGGCATGCTTGTATCTGTCACTTGGGTTGTATTTTGTTGCTCGGGTATGCTCTTATTGACGGTTGCTGATTTTTGGTGATCCTCTGCCTGAGATGCTTATTTTGGGAGTTGGATATTTGGCTGACCTCTTCATTTTATTTCCATTTATGAATTTATTTGGGGTCTCTCTTGGGATCTACGTGGACCTAAATTTGGGTCTCTCTTATAGATTTGAGCATCGACTTCCTTGTTGGACCCCTATATATATTTGGTTCATTATTCTTAGTTTAAGGGTAGTTTTTGGGTAGCACTTAGATGATAGAAGACTTGAAGGTGGGTATGTGGCCTCACATGTATGAAGATTATAATGTAGTTCATTGAATATATAGCCTAAAATAGGAAGGCCTTACAACCTAGGATGTAATGAGTTTGATCAATTAATGGAAAAGGATCTCTATTTTTTTCTTCTCTCACTATGTGTTGTTGTTTCTACATTGTCTTTGCAAGTTGGTTAAGTATTTGGGAGTGCCCTTGGACCCATCTCCTTTCCCTCCTTGCATCAGGTGGTATCAGAGAATCAGTGAGATCTAAGTTCCTTCTTGTAAATGCTAACCCTATTTTGTGATATTGTTGTGGGGTAGAAGATTGTGTTCTAACCTACAATTGCAGAGGGATTCAAGATGGTTCATGGGAGAAGAAATCTAGATCCAGGTCTAGTTGATATGCTTAGACATATGGATGCTAGATTGGAAGCTGTTGAGACAACCCAATGCTGAAGAAGACATCTTGAAGATGTTAGTGATGATGAATTTGAAGAGGTTCAAGGTGAAGCTACACCTGCACTTGTTATGGACCAGGAAGAAGAGAGGTTCCTGAGAGCCTTGAACAATTTGAAATCCACACCCCAGTTTAATTCTCTTGAGTATAGTGGAAAATTTAATTCTGATGAATTGATAGACTGGATAAAAGAGATGAAAAAGTATTTTTAATATGAGAATGTATCTGAGGATAAGAAGGTGAAGATTGCAAGTACAAAGCTAAAAGGTCATGCATCCTTATGGTGGGAACATCTGCAATTGGATGAAAAGAAGAAAGGTAAAGACAAAATCAAGGTATGGGATAAAATGGTAAAAAAATTGAAAGGCAAGTTTCTACCTTGTGATTATTAGATTAACCTATTTCAGAGAATGCAAAGTTTGAAGCAGAAAGACAAATTAGTAAAAGAATACACTAAGGAATTATACAGATTGGACATTAGATCTGGACATGCTGAAGATGAAGTGGAAAGAACAGAAAGATATTTGAATGGCTTGAGAAGTTCTATACAAGATGAGATCAGTTTGATCAAGATGGAGAACATTGAGGAGGCATATCAGTTTTCCCTAAAATCTGAAGAGAAGTTGAACAGAAGATATGAACAAAGACAAAGAGGTAGATTCCCTAGAGGAAGGGGTAGATCTCATGGTAAAAATAGTAGATCTAAACTAGACAAGTCAATTTCACACACATCTCAAGACAAGGGAAAAACTGAATGGAAAGGTGGTAGTTCATATCGAGGAAGAGGCAATTACTCCAGAGGTGGTTATAGCAGAAGAGGGTTCCAAGTAACTTGTTACAATTGTGGTGAATGACATAAATCCTTTGAGTGTATACATGCAAACAAGAAAGTTGGTAGTATCAGAAATGAAAATGGCACAAGAGGAATCACTTAATGAACCTAAAAGTAATCTCATGATCTGAAGGATACTATGGAGTGAAAAGGATAAGCAAGATCCCATCAGGAAAATCTTGTTCAAGACCAGATTTAGAGTTGCAGACAAAGTTTGGAAGGTGATTGTTGATAGTGGAAGCTCAGAGAATCTGGCATCTGAGGAAATGGTTGAAAATTTTCATTTGGAGAGGATGAAACATCTGAAACCCTATCAGATCTCATGGATCAAGGATGAGCATAAATGAATGGTGAGTAAGCAATGTTTTGTGAATCTAAAAATTGGAAAGTATTATGATAAGGTGTTATGTGATATTATGCCTATGGATTTTTGTCATATTTTGTTGGGTAGACCTTGGAAATATGATAGACACACTATACATGATGGAAGATTAAAGAGATATTCTATTTGGGTTGATGGTAAGAATAAAATATTATTACCTTTGGTTGAAGAATCTGTTGGTGAGTTATGTACATCTGTGAAAGTTTTTCTGATAGAAGGTAGACAGTTTGTTAAGGATTTGAAAAGAAATGATATCTGTTATGCTTTGATTCCTAACAAACTGAGTAAGAATGTAGAAGATGAAATTCCTGCATAAGTTGAGAAGTTACTCACTGAGTATAAGGAGATCATTTTAGATAATGTACTTGATGGTTTGCCACCAATGAGAGATATCAGTCATTATATGGATCTAATTCCTAGAGCTAGTTTACCAAACAAAGCACCACATAGGTTAACACTGACCGAGAATGAAGAGCTTAACCGACAAGTTCATGAATTGTTGAACAAAATTTTGATCTAAGAAAGTCTGAGTTGATGTGTAGTACCTGTTGTGTTGGCACCTAAAAAGAATGGAGAATAGAGAATGTGCACTGATTCCAGAGCAATCAACAAGATCACAGTAAAGTATAGGTTTCCTATACTGAGAATGGATGACATAATGGATTGTTTGAGTGGATCAAAATATTTTACCAAAATTGATTTGAAGAGTGGATATCATCAGATTAGAATTAGAGAAGGTGATGAATGGAAGACTACTTTCAAGACAAAGGAAGGTTTGTGTGAGTGGTTGGTTATGCCTTTTGGTTAAACTAATGCACTGAGTACATTTATGAGGTTAATGAATGAATTTTTGAAGAAATTATTGAATAAATGTGATTCTATATTTGGATGATATTTTCATATTCAATAAAACTAGAGAAGAGCATTTGATGCATATAAGACAAGTGTTGCAGAAATTGAAAGAGGAAAACTTGCTGATAAATCTAAAGAAATGTTCCTTCATGAAAGAAGAGCTTGTGTATTTCGGCTTTGTGATTTCATCTGATGGTTTGAAAATGGATCTAGAGAAGGTTGAGGCTATACTTAGTTGGCCTACACTTGAGAATCTCATTGAGGTAAGATCATTTCATTGATTGGCAAGTTTTTACAGAAAATTTATCAGAAATTTCAGTTCAATTTGTAATGCTATGACTAAGACAATGAGAGGAAACAAAAGAGAATTCAAATGGACACATGGAGCTGATAAGAGTTTTGAGACTTTGAAACTGAAAGTTGCTGAATTACCTATGTTATCCTTACTTGATTTCAACAAGGTATTTCAAGTTGAATGTGATGCAAGTGGAAGTGAAATTTGAGCTATGTTGACTCAAGAAGGTAAAACTATTGATTTCTTTAGTGAAAATTTGAATGATGCAAAAAGGAAATATTTTGTCTATGATCAAGAGTTCTATGCTATTGTGAAAGCTATGAAGAAGTGGAGACATTATTTGATGCCAAGTGAATTTGTGTTGTATACTGATCATAAGGCTTTACAATATTTTGGTAGAAAAAATAAGTTGAATCAAAGACATATGAAATGGGTATAATATTTGCAGAGATTTACATTTGTGATTAAGCATAAGAGTGGAGTTTCTAATAGAGTTGGTGATGCATTGAGTAGAAGGAGATCTTTGTTGACTGAAATGAGAATCGAAGTTCTTGGTTTTGATGACATGAAGAATTTGTATGAAAGTGATCCTAATTTTTTAGAGTAGTGGAGAGTGTGTAGAATACCTAATTCAAATCAATCCAGTAAGTATGAAGACTATTTCATTTAGGAAGATATGTTGTTCAAAGGTATTCATATATGTATATTGAGAGGGTCAATGAGAACTAATTTGATAAAAGAGAAACATAGTAGTGGATTGGCTGGACATTTTAGTATTGATAAAATATTGAGTTTGCTGAAGGAGAGGTATTTTTGGCTTTAGTTGCATAAGGATGTTCATAAATTTGTAAGAAGTTGTAGAGTTTTTCAAGTTGCAAAGAGAGTTAGTCAGAATACTAGTTTGTATACACCTATTACTTTTCCTGAGAAACCTTGGAGTGATATCAACATGGATTTTGTTCTTGGCTTACCTAGGACAATGAGAGGTAATTATTCCAGATTTGTTATTGTAGATAGATTTTCTAAGATTTCACATTTCATACCATGTAGGAAAACATCAGATGTAATACATATAGTAGATCTATTCTTTAGGAAATTTTCAGATTGCATGGATTACTAAGGAGTATCATCTCTGACCGAGACAGTAAGTTTGTAAGCTATTTTTGGATAGCACTTTGGAAAAAGTTGGATATTGAGTTAAAGTTTAGTTCTACATTTAATCCACAGATTGATGGAAAAATAGAGGTTGTAAACCAAAGTTTGGGTAATTTATTGAGATGCCTAGTTGGAGACACAACAAGAAATCGTGATTTGATGTTGGCACAATGAGAGTTTGCATACAAAAGTTCAGTGAATAGAAGTACTGGAAAGACACCTTTTGAGATTGTTCATGGCACACAACCAAGAGGAAAATCAGATTTTAGAGATATTGTTGGTGAAGAGAAAAGAAGTGTTGAAGCAAAAGAATTTGCAAAATTTATGAAAACATTGCATGAAGATGTAAAATAGAATCTGGAGAATAGTAATAAAAAATACAAAGATGATGCAGATAGATCAAGAAGACATAAAAAATTTGAATTTGGTGATGCTACAATGGTTCATTTGAAGAAAGTAATATTTCCTATAGGAACATATGGTAAACTAAAGATGAAGAAATTTGGTCCTTGCAAAATACTGAGAAGATTTAATAGTGCAAATGCTTATGAAGTTGAATTACCTATGACATGGAAATATCACCTATATTCAATATTTTAGACTTGTATGAATATCATGAACTTGATGAAGAAGTAAACCAAGTGATTATCCAAAGAAGTAGATAGAGGAAGTTGAAAAGATTATGAAATAAAGAGTTGGAAGAAGCACAAGAGGAAATTAATACTTCGAGTATCTGGTAAAGTTGAAAAATAGACCGATTGAGGACTCATCTCGAATTTATCAATCTAAGTTGGATTCATTTTAGGTTGGACCTGATACATGATTTGAGGAATCATTTCTATTTACCCAAGGTTTCTAATGTAGGAGCATCTTGGGTCATTGGCGATCCTTCTCAACCAAAAAAAAAGTATGTTTTCTTTTGTTCTTTAATTTTTTCTCTGTCACTCGTGTTGTGTCTCTTGGGAATGCTTGTTTCTGACTCTCGGGTTCTATCTCTTGGGCATGCTTGTTTCTGACGTTCAGGTTCTGTTGCTTAGGTTTTCTCTTCTGACGCTCAGGTTTTGTTCCCTATTGCTCAGGCATGCTTGTCTCTATCACTCAGGTTGGTCTTCTATTTCTTGGGTATGCTCTTACCGATGGTTGCTGATTTTCAGTGATCTTCTTCCCGAGATTCTTATTTTGGGAGTTGGATCTTTGGCCGACTTCTTCATTTAATTTCTGTTGTTGAATTGATTTGGGGTCTCTCTTAGGATATGTGTGGACCTAAATTTGGGTCTCTCTTATGGATTTGAGCACCAAATTCCTTGTTGGACCCCTGTATATATTTGGTTCATTGTTCTTAGTTTAAGTGTAGTTTTGGGGTAGCGCTTAGAAAATAGAAGACTTGAAGGTGGGTCTGTGACCTCACATGTATGAAGCTTATATTGTAATTTATTGAATATTTGGCCTAAACTGGGAAGGCCTTACAACCTGACATGTAATTATTTTGATCAATTAATGGAAAATGATCTCGTGTTTTTCTTCTCTCATTGTGTATTGTGGTTTCCATATTATCTATGCAAGATAGTTGGGAGAGCCTTTGGCCCCATCTCCTTTCCCTCCTTGCATCACTATGGTAGGAATAGATGTATGTGATGACTCTTCAGATGTAGTAGCTCTTCCTCCATCTTCTGCCTGCTCCATGTCTTGGGCTCTTCTTTTTGATCTAGTATTCCCAACTAAAGATAGCAGTCTCATCATATTGTATATCTTGCTAGGGTACTGACCCACTAGAAGATGCTTCTGATTAGGTGTTCAAGGCATTTTGGTTCCATGAGTTCTTGATCCATCCACCCATTTGAGCACATAGCCTGGTTGTGAGGTTGGTTTTGTTGGTTCTTTTTTATTTTGTAATAGAAATAACAACAACCTCTTCCCTTTATGAATGTTTTATAGAGGAGCCACCTCCAAATGTATGCTCATGCAAGAAAATGACCAAATAACAAGTACTCTCCTAATACTTCTACACTTTAGGCCCTGCTACACCAAGGGGGATACCCCGCAATACCTTCTGATATGTCTTGAAAGGTACTATCAAGCTGTAATCTCGTAATGAGTCAACATGACTGGGAGATACTAGGTAATTGGTTGACTACCCATTGAACATCAATAATGAGATGGAGTATGAGATAGAAAAATATTACAAACTTATGCAGATGAATACTTAATGGATTTTAAAATGTTTGCATTTAGGAAAACATAGCCAATGTGCAACTAGATATGCAATAACACAAAACCTATAAGCTTCAAATTAGTGCTTTTTCCATTTGGGCAATACTCTGACTCAGATACAATATACTAAAATTAATGTCTGCCAACAACTTCAAATTATAATACTACCACCCCAAAACCCATACTACTGATAGAATCCTTGCAGTGTGTTAGATGAATCTATGCATAAATTAGAGTCTATTTTAATCTGATCATAGATCAGAATTCTGAAGTAAGTACATAAACACAGAAAAAACTATACTATTGAATCAGAAAATTCATAACTCATATGACACATAACACAGGAGAGATTGGAATTTGGATCTTTATATTATATTCAGAAAAAATTATTTTAGTATACAAAAATACTCAAAGATAACCTGCAAAAGATCTCTCTACTATTTATTTCTCACTTCTTACAATATCTAGTACAAATTATACTATCTTTCCCCTCTTGAATGAAAAATTTACAAAATGGTTTACATTACAAATTTTCCAGCCCTTTCCAATGATCTTGGGAATCCTTTTATAGATTAGGATTGTAACAAGCTTCAGATCAATTGGAATAACGACAAATTAATGACTCACTAAAAGGACGAAGATGGCTAATGGAGTGATAACCACTCTTGTTACAATAGATATTTGGCACATTTTGTCTCTTGACCACTTTGTACTTGCAATTGCTTCAAAGTTGTTCGGTGTGGGACATATGGAGTCTATTTTCCTTGATGCTGTTGATGTAGGATCCTTAATCTCAACTGTATCAACCAACTTGTTGGGCTTCTTCGTCCATCTGCATTTTTTCATCTTCACCTGGATCAACAATTGTTTACCTCTCCTTCCAAGAAGTGTACACCTCATCACTTGGACAGTTAAAACCAAAGAATTCATCTTTCTTGTTGATGATCTCACCCTAGCTGGCACTTGCCTTCTTAACTTCCCCCTTCTAGAACTCAAAAAATTCCCTAGCTTTGTTAATGATGTTTATAGTTTGAAAAAACAAAATTATGCCCTCTAAGGTAATGATGCTATGTGTCTGGGCATTTATTGTTTCTTTTATTTGTCTTAACCATAGTGCCTCATTCTTTATATCACCATCTTTCTTAAACATGTTAGGGTACATTTCATACCTATCCTTTGAAAATTATCTCCTCAAATTTTCTTCTTTTCTGATGAGGATATTCCTTTTGATATCCAAGTCCGCCATTAACTTCAAAAATTTGTGAGTTCTAGTCAAAACAAGATCAATATTATTCTATTCTTTGGACATGGAATAAAATGATTTCACCTCAGCCCCTTTTCCTTTCCATGTGTCTATGACTAGACCCCCTTTTCCTTTCCATGTGTCCATGACCAGACCCCCTTTTCCTTTCCATGTGTCTCTTTCCATCTCCACATCTACTAGAGTACAGGGCTTGATGGCATAGGAGAAGGAGGATAAGTGACATATGGGCTAGATGATGAAGGTTTGTAAGGTTCTTGAGCAATCATCATCTGAGGGAAAAAAATTTCTGATTTCTTAAATTCCAGTTCAACAATCCTTTTAGCCTGCTCAATAGTCTTCATCTTCTCTTCATTATAGGCACCCAAAACTCTCTTGAAATTTTCACTTAGGTTCTTGAGCTCATCTTCTAATTTCTGGGCTACACTTACACTAAACTTAGCAGATTCCAAAGTTATACCTATTGCTTCAAAAACCCCTATTTCTACAACTCTCCTTACCAAAAGGTTACCTGAATGCTCGGCCTGAGTATATCCATTAGTTATCTTGGGGTTTCTTTTTCTCAATTGCCACATAACCAGGGCTGCATGATCTTCATTGAACTTTACACCCTTTGAAGATTATTGTACTTCTACTTCTGTGACATGAACCATTTTTGTTTTCTTCCTGATGGCATACAAAACAATAGCATAAACTATGTCCCATTCAGGGAGTATCAATACTTCTTCCCCCTTGACCAGCTCTCTACCTTCTTCAGGAGTGATCTTTTCAAACCTAGATAAAATCTCCTATTTTATTTCATTTTCTATTTCCTCTTTGCCTTTGGCAGGTTGTTCCTCTTTCTTTTGTTGACATCTATTCTTGAATTCATCAATATGAATTCTCTATAGGAATTGAAAAAATGCTCTCTCTTTAAAAAATTTGTCATCAGAAAGAAATTTCTCACTTTCCTGTTGTGTCAATGGATTTAGCTCTTTGCCAACAAATTATGCCACTGTTAGATCCAATTGAGCATGTTTTGGCTCTTCAGGCATTCCTTCCCGCAATTCATCAGCTATAACATAGATATGCCCAGTGTTTCCCATTTGTACTAATTATTGAGCTATAGCTTGTTCATCCATGCACATTGGGGATTGAGAGGGAGAATGGACCTGTTCATGTTGTAGTTGTTGTCCCTTTTCTACCTTTTTCCTCTTGGGAGATGGAAAAATTTGAGCACTAGGCTCTAGTGGCCTCTTTCCTTTAGGATCATTGGTCTATCCACTTTTGGGTAAAATTGTACTATATCCCCTCCATTTGTACACTACATACTCTCCTTGTCAGATATTTCTAACAGGGAAGGCTTTACCCAAAATTTCTTTAGCCTTCTCTAGCTCTGTTTGCAATATGCTATCTCTTTTCTAGCTCAAATCCTACATAGTTTCTTCAAACATATCCATTACTGACTCAATCTTCTTGGACCAAGGCTGGAAATCATTTAAAGGATCATATGTTTTATCAAAATGGTAAATAAAATAAAGGATTTTCTTGTAAGCCAACCATTTTTCTTTCTTTATTTCCTGGTTAATTAAGTCAAATTCATTTCTGACTATGTATTATGGAAAGTTGAATTGATGATTACATACCACACACTTAGTCTTTTCCTTGAACATGTCTTTAATGAATGCCTTAGGTCAGCACACCTGGATATTGATGTGGTCAGATTGTAGGGTTTCAAAAAATCCTACAAATGTTTCCATCCTCCCTTGGTGATGATAAACTGATGAGTAATAGTGATTACCGAAAAGATTGTTCCTTTCCCTCTTCTAGTCAGGGCATCTTCTTACAAACTTCCAATCTGTTTTGGGACCTCTGCCAATCCTATCTTAAGAGGAACTCTGTAAGGTAATATGTTTGGCACTCCCCTAAAACCATAGACCCTAAATACAGTTGAAACTAGATAAGGGATAAAATCACCCTAGTTATGTACTATATTGAGCTCTTGGTAATATTCCTTTGGCCTCAAGAATTTAGATAATGCTACAGGAATCCTAGGGTCCTCTTTCAATAAAAATGTCCTAAGTCTGGCATAAAAATACCTGTCAAAATTGATGTAGCTGACCTCTTTATTGTCCCAAGTCATGTCTGCATTCCACAATTTTTATAGGCATGATTTCATTATCTTTAAATCTTGTCAGCTCCATCTCCTTCTCAAAATAATTTTCTCCCTTATACAGAAACACATGCATCAACAAGGAGTACCATGCAAAAGGTCTGGACACCTATCAACCCTTCATGAATTAGGTCTGCAATATATGGGGCGAAATCAAAAATTATTGCTAGATGGGGGTGCAAAATCTTGACCATCATTAGAATATAATGGATAGGTATCTCAACTTGTTCATCATCTCCACATATTTGACAAAGATCCCTATAAACTAATTTGGCCTTCAAAGTGAAATAATCATGTTTTAAAGGTTCTTTTGTGTTAGGCCCTACCAAAACCAAGTCCCCAACTGTGCCAAAATATTGCTTGAGGGGCCCTTCTCTGAAGTATTTCCTCTGGGCTTGGTAAAATTATTTTAATTGAAAAAAATCAATCTTATCCATAGAAGTGTTTGGATCATTCAAATTGAATACCTCCCTAATCTCTTGTGCAGTCACTTTTATCAAGACTTGCCCATTTTTTTCCCTGACTACTCTGGATATGCTTTCATAATTCCTAGCTATACGTGTAAGCATGTCCATATCCATAAAAATACCATGCACTACCAACTTGCCTATGTCAAACTGCCATACATTATTGTGTGGGGGATTAGCATTTGTCTAACCAAAGAGCACTTTAAACAAGGCCAAACCAGTCATACCCATTTTGGAATCCCTAACAGGCTGACCCAAATCATATAGACCTTCAGTGATTTTCAGGCGTGGATCCTTGGGGACTAATTCATTTATTTTTGAGGCATCATTAGTTGACATGGTTAATTGTTGCAATAAATCATCGCAGACATTTCTATCCTTACAATTGACTTTCCTGGAGAATTCTCTTCTGGGTGATATTGTAAATTTAAATTCTGACATTCTAAAAATGAATAATAAAACCTTTCTCTTTCTACACACACTACTAATCCCCTTATATTTCTTATAACCTAGAAGTATCAGTACCAGAAGATTACAAGTTTTGCAAGAAGCTTGAAAATCTGGCCGTAATCAGTACAGTTTCACTTCGCTCTGCAACTAATGTCAATTATGCAAAATTCCTTTAGTGATCAACAATATAGAAATACCATCATATTATACTTTAAACTTTAACTTGGAAGAAAGCACATGTTCACCATTACTCCTCCGAGTTCAATGCTTGGCGTCCAACTGTCGAAACTTTCTATTTCTATATTTTAAAACAAAGCCCTCGATTCTACTAGATTTTAACCATATCATATGGTCTATAGCGAATCCTCCTCAACGTTCATCTCACCGGACACATGGAAGCATGTCGCATTCCCTTGATATTTAAAATTTGATATCTTTTGACCTAAGGCTTTGCGCTAGCTATTTGATCCTTTTTAACCCATCTGATCTTTACTTAACCCTGTGTTACAATGCGGGCCCCATCAACTTGGACACATTTCATAATGATGCTTTCCCTTGATGAGTAAATATGTGACACTTTTTACTTAAGGCTTAGCACTGATTGTTGGATCTTCTCAATCTGTAGTGACTTTAATCACCTTTACAACATGCAGCTTCGATCCTGTAGGGACACATGGTGGCATGACGTAATGTCTTATTGATTAAAACAACATCGCCTTTGATCTAAGGCTTTGTTCCAGCCATTAGATCTTTATCAACTTAACTGGTCTTTACTCAGCCTTCCTATGGCCTGCAACCTTGATCTCCTAGGACACCATCACTTCTTTCATTAGAGGCTTTGCGCCAACCGTCAAATCCTCTTGAAGATGCTATGCATTTTTTCAGAACTTTATTCATCCATTGGACCCACTGAAGACTCCACATGGTAGCATGATGCTTTCCCTTAATAACTATTGTATGCGCATCTATACCATACACCTTTGCACCAACCGTTGGATCAAATCTGACATGCTTTTAATTTAACTTCATCTTCTCATTCACATCTGGATCCACTAAAGACACACATCATCACGATGCTATCCCTCAAAGAGTAACTCAACATCTTTGTCATGAGGCTTTGCGCCAGCCGTTAGATAAGTTCTAACTTGTCCTCCATTTAGAATTTCCCTTTTAACGACACTCTGGCCCACCTAGGACACATGTCACAATGGCACTTTCCCTCAATTTTATCCTTCATCCATCTTTCATCTACAGACAAAGCACGAGCCCTCAGACTGACTTTGATCTACGGTGAGTAAAAATTTTCTTTTCAATCTATGACTGAATCTTCTAGGGACACGTGGATGAATGGCATGTTCCCTTGATAGTTAAAAATCATTCATCTTCATTAAGAGGGAAAGTGACAATCATTAGATTAAACAAGACTTGCATGACACATAATGAATTTTATTAAAATATTTGTGGACTTTGGACTTAGGGGATAAAACATGACCGCGGGGTTAGGACAATGATAACTTAATAAAAATGAAAAATTTAAAAGGAACCGATTTGAGACATGAGCTTAAGTGATAAAAAGTAACATGAAATTAGAAAAAAATTCAATGCTTAGGGTTTTAGAACCAAATTTATGCTATGAAATATGAAACAAGGATTTTTTTAAGTATTCTTGACAAGACATTTTACAAAAAATAGAACAGGGATCAATTGTTTGAATTTTTTTTGAATAGACCTAACAATGGATCTTTCTGGTGATGAATACCTCTTATAGGTGTTACAAGAATTCAGAATCTCAGGGAAAGTAGACCAACCTATTGGAAAACAAAACTACTCACACAACAGGAAACCAAACTAGGCTAAGACAGAAAGAAAAACACTTGCAGAAACACACTATGTATACAATCCTAATGTTCATGGATAACTAGACTTCATGAGAAGTATAACTTCAAGAACTGTCCATGAAATGGAAGTTCTAAAATATTTCTAGTAAGATCTTTCAATAAATATGAATTTTTCCCATACCTCTCATGGAAAATATAAGGTCATAGCCAAATTGGTTCGAATTTCCCATGCTTGCCTTTATCTTCTAACCTGGCATTCCACATGAGAACATAATCTCCCACATAAAAATTTCTTGAGACTTCCTTTTTGTCATACAAGTTCTTCACCTACAATTGAAGTTTTTCATTCTTCATAGAAGCTTCCCTATTGGCTTCATCTAAATCCACCAGGTTATCAATTCTCAATTACATGTTAGTATCAATATCATCATCATAAGTTTGAACAAACTTGTACATTTTCATCAAATTGTTTTGGGGCAATCTTTCTTGGATTCCATAAACTAAATAAAAAGGTTCACATCCAATAGCCCTTTTTGATGTCACCCTGTCTGCCCATACAGCCAATGTCAACTTTGAATCCTTGGCCTTCTTGTTTGTATCCATAAATCTTGTAATAATCTTGAGGCTCTTATTTGTGGATTTAGCTTGGCCATTCCCTTGTGGATGATAGGGTGCAAAGTAAGAGGTCTGAATACCATATTCAACACAAAAATTGACATATTCCTCATATTTAAAACACATGGCATTATCTGAGATTATCTTCTCTGGGCACTAAAATCTAGTAATTATGTTCTTCAGTAAAAAATCAATTACTACTTTACATGTATCTCTCTTAGTGGGAATTGCATCCACCCACTTAGTAAAGTAGTCTGTAGCTACAATAATCAATGAATGTCCTCCACTGGACTTTGTAGCTATCTCTCCTATAAAACCAATACCCCATTGCTTAAAAGGGGCTTGAACTTCAACTGGTGTGAGGGGCACATTAACTGAAAAATTTAGCTTACCAAAGAAATGCTCGCAGGCATCACAGTTTTTAACCAATTGATAAGCATCCTTAAAAATAGTTGGCCACCATAACCCTGCTCTCAAAATTTTATGTGCAGTAGTCTTAGCCATGTAATGGCCACCACAAACTCCATTATGCATCTCTTGCAAGATCCTGTTTGCTTGTTCCTTATCAACACACTTCAATAAAATTCCTGTAGAGTTCCTCCACCATAGTTCATCTCTGATCAAGGAAAAATAGATTGCTTGCAATTTTAATGTTCTTTTCTTATTCTCATCCATGCCCTGTGGACAATTCATCCTCTGTAAATAATAAATAATGTTAGTGTACCAGTCACAATGGTCAAGGTTACAAATGAAAGGTCTCTGTTATTCTTCTGAGGTATTAATGTGATTAGCATCCAAGTTAGTACTAGCCATCAGTTTGGCTAAACCCATCCCTCTAACCAACTTTGTGATTTGGATTTCTATATTGAACTCCTGAATCCTATTTATCCACCTGCATCTCTTTCCCGACACCTCTTATTGAGTAAAGATGTCCTTAACTGCTACTGAAGGGACATACGACACTACAATGGTGCCTATTAAATAACACCTAAAATATTTCACAACCTTTACTAATGCATAGGTCTGCTTCTTGGTTAAATCATACATGAGCATTCCAGCCAGAAATGATTTGCTAAAAAAGGCAATAGGCTGCTCAAACCCTTCTTCATTTTTTTGTAACAACACAATAACAATAGTATGACAAGATGCAAATGAAAAAATATTCGTGGGCTTTCACTAATTAGGAGTTCTCAAGATAGGGGCATCCTTAATAGCTTGCTTAATATCTTGAAAAGACTTGGTGGCCTCCCCATCCCATTCCAGTTTAGCATCCTTCTTTAACATTTTTGAAATTGGTCTACGTTTTTCAGCAAAGTTAGTTACAAACCTTATAAGAAAATTCACCTGTCCAAAGAAACATTGAATTCCCTTGACATTTATTGGGATGGAAACTTTGTCAATAGAAGCTACCCTATCTGGGTCAATTCTAACCCCTTCTTTTGAAACAATGTGATCTAATAACTTACCTTATGTCACCCCAAAGATGCACTTCTTGGGATTGAGAGAAATCCCAAATTCTAAAGCTCTTTCAATTTTTTTTCCAAGTGCTCACAATGTTGCTCTTCCTTTTTTGAATAAGCTTTGAGATCATCCCGATAGACCTCAAGAAACTTTTTTAGGAAGTCTAAAAATGAAACATCCATGGCCCTTTGAAAAGTAGCCCCAAAATTCATCAAACCAAAAGGCATCCTCACATACACATATGTTCCCAATGGCATGGTGAAAGAAGTCTTGAATTGCTCTGATTATTTGACCATAATATGGTTATACCCAGAGAATCCATCCATCATGGACATAAGTTCACATCCAGTGACCCACTGTAGCATATTATCCATGTTTGGTAGATCATAGTTGTCTTTTGAGGAACACATGTTCAAATTTATGAAATCCACACATAGCCTGATGTCCCCATTCTTCTTTCTAACATGGACCAGATTAGAGACCCAGGAAGACTACCTAATGGGATTGATTATCCCAATATCTTTCATCTTTTTCAATTCCTATTCTATTTTAGGCCTAAGGGTAGGATTTATGGGTCTCTGCTTTTGCCTAAAGGGCTTGGCATCTTCCTTCAATGGAATTTCATGTTAAAATAGTTCCTCATTATATGCCTATAGGTCATCTTATGTCCAAGCAAAGACTTTTTTGTATTTCCTTAAAAGAACAGTGAAATCTTTCTTCACCGTGGGTGATATTTTCTTGCCAATAAATAAATTCTTAGGAACTTCTTCTGTTCCCACATTAACCTCCTCCAAATAATTAGATCTAGTTACACATGTTGAAAAATAAGGTCTATCCTTACTATCAAAAGCCCTCTCCAAAATAACTAGTCCTTTTGGGACTTTATTTGACTTGAGATGCAATATCTCCTTTCCCAAGACAATATCTTTTCCATAAATGTTTTTCACGTACTTTGTGAAATCTATCTCTTTATTATCAAGACCTACCTCGCAATACAAAAATCTAAGAATGTCTACATCATCATCAAACACTTGCCAACTATCAACATTGTCAGGTATTAGAGGCCTAGTTTGAACTTCTATCTCATAAATTCCAGCAAAGGTAATGTCTTCTAGCCTTAGGGAAATATTAGCTAGTAGATCTTCCATTCTATTTTGGCTTCTATCCATCTAGTCAATACCAAATGCATTAAAACTTTCCATCTCATCCCATACTGCATTTTGGTACCACTTCAATCTATGGTTCTTTGATGCATATTTAGATCTGATCTGAGACACCACTAGCTCAGAATCTCCAATAACCCTGATGCATATGTCTCCATGTCTTGCATCTAGTCTCAGAATAATCAACAAAGCCTCATATTCTACTACATTATTTGTATAATTAAATAGCAGAGAAAATGAAAATTTGAAGGTTTTTCCAGAGGGTGATATCAACAAAACTCTAGCACTAGCCCCCTCCTTAGAACTGGCACCATCAAAATACATTATCTATAAGTTAGATTGTTCAGATAAATTATTTAAATCTTCTGACAACAATGCAGGTTGTGATCCTTTTATAGTTTGACTTTCCTGCACTTGAAATGACCCCATTTCAGTATCCAAGAAACAGTTCATGTTATTATCATCTTGTTCCTCAATCATATGAGGTGTTCTAGTTCCCCTTGATACCTTGATGTTTTCACCATTTATTTTGAAAGTGGAAAATAATAAATCATATTGGATGCTCCCCCCATAGATGCACTCCATTTTCTTGACAATAACATTCCAGATTTGGGGGAATGTCTACAACCAATACACTCATAGTAAGCACTTTATACGGGAAAGCTGCCAATTTGTAAGGAAAAGCCTTAATAGTACATATGACAAGAACCTTTCTAGAGTCCATAGCTTGGCATCTCCCATGTGGAGTGTCTACCTTTAGTCCCATAGACCTCATTAATTCTACAGGCATAATAGTATTGGATGCTCCAGAGTCAATGATGCAGTTCTTCAACATTTTTCCATTTATTAACAATGTTAGGAAAAAGGGATGGACTGTTTCTGCAGTAGTGCTAACAATATTTGTATCTAAATAAATTTGTGGAATCTTTGATACCAGTTAATCAGATTCCTTTGATGACTTATCCTTAGTGTCTGACACTTTCTTGTTCTGTTCTTTAGTTTTGATAGAGCTAACACTTTTCACCCATGTGAGAGGCTTTTCCTTGTGCTCTCCTACTCTCATCATTTATAGCAGAGGCACTTTAATAGTTAACTGAGACTAAAGTTTTCCCATATCCACAAGGGTGCATGTCATATCAAAAATATTTGATTTCTAATTTGTGCAATCCACATCTTCTGCTTGAGTAGCCAGTTTAGCTTCATTTCCCCTATGTGGTTTGTCCTCCTTTTTGGGATGAGGTATAGAACTCTCTGGTGTCTTCATCTTTTCCTTGTACATATTTGGGCCAATAGGTTTGTTTCCCTTCTTAATCAAAATCTTATTTGTATCCTCAGTCTGTTTCTCCTTTTCCTGTGGCCTTTTCGTACCATTTGGAGTATCCTTGATAAAGATACCAGCAGGTTTTCCATCTGCATTTCCAACCACTCTGTTTCTTAAAACATAGTTACCCCTTGCTTGTGCAACCATATTAGCTGTGATCTCAGCTATCTCTTCATCAGATGGCCTTCTCAAAATAGGGGTCTCATCACATCCTTCAGCATTGCATCTCATATTATCAACTTCCCAATCTTATATATTAGAATCATCAGGTTGATAACACATTTCTTCATTAAACAATGAGGAAATCATAGCACAACCACTATCATCATACTCTTCATCTTGTTGTTCTTCATTTTACTCAGTGGCTGAAACTCTAGTAGCAATAACACAATATTCAGGGTTGTTGGGGGACGGATAGGGTACACACTAGGGGTTTTCACTGCACATATTTACAGAAGTCTTATGTAGGGGGTCAAGAGTTTTTTCATCAGACTTATCCTTCTTTGGTGGGATAATAGGTTTCCCGTCCTTCAACTGGGTAGTATAAGGATAGTTCTGCATCCTAGGCTATCTTTTGTAATTTCCATAGGAATTCTTATCATTATTTGGAACCCTATTGTGACTACTCTCTCTAGGCTTTAAAATTTTTAGAGCATTCAGAATCAGCTTAAGGTTATAATCCTCCTTAGGTTTTGAACTCAGGGGTTTATCTGATTCTTTCTTATTATACCTGGTAGGTTTGCAATCTTCTCTCCTACCCACTTTCCCAGAAACTCTTCTATTTGTCTCAATTTTGACTACTACCTTATATGCTTCCCTAAGATTTCTAGGGTTCTTATCTCTTAACAAATAACCCATTTTTGCATCAAAAGCATTAATATAGGTAGCGAGACATACCTTGTCATCCAGTCTCATTACTTGCAGCAACTTGTGCATTGCGCTTAGGAATCTGATATTGAATTACACCAATTCTTCATTAGGGTTCTTCTTTATGTTATTGAACTCATTGAGCATGAACCCTTCATTAGTCTTGTCCCCATACTGGTCCCTGAAATATTCCTTCATCTCATCCATGGACCCAATACATTCATGGGGTAATCCTCTAAACCAGTCCCTTGCATCCTTAGTTAGTGATTGCACAAACAATTTCATCATAACATCATCATGTGCAATTTCATAGTCATCAATCATATTCATAAAATTGTTAAGATGTTCTTCACATGTTATTACATTATTCCCAGTAAATTTAGGAAGCTTATCCCTAAACTTATTAGGAATTTCACTGGGATAACCAGGGATGCCAAGAAAAATAAATTGTCTGTACCTTTCAGTATAGACAGGAGTCTTTTGAGATAAAGTGTTACCTTGAGAATTTGAAGTGGTAGTGCTTCCAGTATCAATAGGTGGTGGTACACGCCTTTCCAAGTTTAGAGACATTATAGGACTAGAGGCTTGCCTAAGGAATTCAATTTTCCTTTTCATTTCAAGAGCAGAGGCTTCCAACTCATCCTTCTTTAATTCCTTGGCTATTATCTCCCTCTCTCTTTTGGCCCTTTCCAACTTAGTATCTAGCTTCATAATGGGATCCATCATACTCCCTTTGCTTAATGGCTCTTTTATTTACACAACTGCTACCTTTTGTTTACCTTTGTCTTTGGGCTTTGGTATGTCATACAATTTTTGAACAATAGGTTCATACTCCAGTTTCTTGGGTATAACAAAAACATTCATTTCTTCCAAATCTCTGAGTTGTCTTTTCAACTGGTCAATTTGAATCTGAGCATGTCTGATTCTTTTTTCCTTTTCTCTTTCTCTTTTTTTGTCTCAAGGAAATTTATTCTCAAATCTTTCTTTCCAACTCACCCACCTCTTCAAAAATCTCTTTAGAATCCACAAGAGTTATATCAAATTCTAAATTTTCATCCGTGATGGTTCTCTCCCTTCTATGGTGATGGGCATGTGGTTTCTTAGATGAGGGAGAGCTCAGATCACTTGGAGAATTCCTATTTTTTTCACCTTGACTCTTAGATCTAGACCTTGTCTCATGTCCTTGAGACTTACCACGAATCATCTTTCTAGTATACCTAGGGACATCATCGACCCTTTCACTCTGAGAATAATGCTCCCCATAGATTCCTAATCTAGGTTGTGCTTCATGTTTAACCTCTAAATTTTATTCTTCATGATTAGGGGGAATGGGAGTATCCATTCTTATGTTCCTCCTTTGCCTCCAAGTTTTAGGAGTAACTTCAACAACATTTTTGTTCACTAATTTTCCAACTCTAGAAGTGGAGGGAATCTCACTTTCCAATTCATTCTCAGGATGACTATTTATCCTGGATCTAGTATTTTTGTAACTCATAGCTAACACTCTAGTGTATCAAATAATAATAACTCATCACTGACGCAGATATTTCTTTGAGTCACGACCCAACAAAAGAATTAGCCAGGAAAATACACAATAGCTTCGAGTAACAAGCTTGTGTAGACACCTAAAATTACCAGGTGTATCTCAAGCATTCCAAACTATAAATCTCAGCCAAATGCCTTAAAATTTCATCTCAATGCAAATCAAATGGACAAAAATCAAATCAAATTAAAAGATCAAATAATCATGAAATCAAATAATTAAATTCAAGCCTAAAGGGATTAATCAAATTATGCAATTGATTTTTCAATTGTATAGTTCAAATCAAAAAGATCAAATCGAACCCAATCACCCTTCCATGACTAATTTAATTAAATGATGGAGTTATTTAATTCCTAATATCTTTGAGACAACCAACCAAATTTCCCTCCATCTGAAAACACCTCAAAGCTTTTGACTTAACCAAACTTTGATCATGATTAACTCACTCTACCCCCTACCCTTGGGAAAATGCTATAAATACAAGCCATTTCCTTTGTGTTTGGGATCCAATAATTTCAAGAGAAAAAGAATCCTTACTATAGGCATATTGAGAGCATATGAGGAGAATTTGAGAGCTTTTGAGAGAATTTCAACATTTGCATAGGATTTTAGCATATCATGTTTAGGAGCATTTGTTGTTTTCTAACATAATCTTGGAGCATTTTTGAGCATTCTAGCTAGATTTGAGCATTCATTTTTCATTCATATCTCATTCTGGGATTGTCCTTGAGAGAGATTAAGCCTGAGAGCTCTCTTAAAAAAGCTTGGATAGAGAACCATGAGATGATATAGATTGTTTAGCTTCAATTCTTAGATTAATTTGTTTTATCTTTCCATAGATTTGTTGCTCTTAATCTTAATTTTATGAAGGTGTATTTTCTTACACACATAATGGCGCCCACCGTGGGGCTCTAAGAATCTTTACTAATGTTTTTATCTTAAGATTTGGTGTGTTTGCTTGGTTTTTGGTGTTTTTCTTGCAGAAAATAGGAGAAGAGCCGCATATGCGATGCTAAGAGCCGCTTATGAACATAAACATGCCGCCTATGGAGCCTGATTCATCTCCATGTTTTGTTCTTCTGTCGCATTCCAGATAAATCATGTCACCTACCTGATAAATCATGCCACCTGCTAGATAAAGTGCACCACCTATGACTTTTCAATAGATGCCTAACAACAATCTTTGGCCACATTTTATACTTTTTGCACTGCCTGCTCTTTTTAATTAACCGCTTGCGACTTTTTAAGAGCCGCATGTTAAGATTTAAAAGCCACCTATAAAGTTTTAAATTATGCTTAAGAATATTTGATAGCCACATTTTAGCTATTAAATGCCGCGTAATAACTTTTTCTTTATATCAGATTTTGGTTAATTCTGTCACTGTTGTAACTCTCTATATTTTCTTGTCCTACAAATGAAAAATCACCCCAAGGTGTAGAAACCAGAGAAGTAGATCTCAAAGCCTAGCAAAGCGGTAAGAATCAAAACCAAGAATGATAAGGAAATACATATAGCCAATTTATTGGGGAGTTTATTTGAGGAAGAGCACTTGTATGATCATTACCTTAAGGTGTTCTTTGCTTATAAATGAAAATTTCCCACTCTCTAATTGATTTTTGTGCTTACTTATTTAAAGCTTCATTTGATAAATCTTTCATTTTAAAAGAGCTTTTAGGAGATATTTTTGTCATTTGAGTTTTCAAGTTTCCTTCACTTTGCATTGCTTTTTGTTGACTAACCTGTTGGAGGAGATGGAGTGGGAATGATCACCACTAGGTGAGTAAAAAAACAAGTCAAAATACTCAAAAATGTGCCTAGCCTTTGCTAGCTTCGAAATTAGGTACTTATCTTATCAAGCTTGCATTGATCAAATTGTGGCTTTCTTTTAAATCTAGCATAAGTAGAAAATCCTTTATTTTTTCCAAATTGAACAAGCATTAGGCATATGCTCTTCACTTTTCAAAGTGAATCAAAAAGCCAAATGTGCAAAGTCAATTTGGTAGAAAGACAAGGATAAGGAATTGAACCACACATTTCAATTTTAAGAACCTCGTTGTTAAGGGGTTGAAAATGAACAAATATGTTTGAAGTGTTTGGAACAAAAGAAAAACAACAGGGATATGCTATTCACTCTTTGAGTGAATCAGATTCCCAAACTTGTTGGACCAAGTTCAATTCTTGCTTTTCATGAACATGCTAGCTAATTAGAGCTTTAAAGGGCTTGCCTCCCGAGAATTGCCTTACGAGGATGGTGAGAGGGAACTACCCAAAGTGGGAGATATTTTATTTTACTGCAATATCGTCTGACCACTATAAATAATGCACTTTTCCTTAATCGGAAAGTGACTAAAACTTGTGCATGCCACCCTCACTTCCTCTAGTAGTCCTTCAGGATTGCGCAAAATCATACTTTTGTATGTGTGGGAAGCCCTCAAAGGGGTAAAGGATCTTGTCAGGGTTTAGACCAGAATAGTTTTGAGACTTGAGAAAGTAGCAGACCTACCTTTGTAGAGCCATGATTAAAAGCCAAATTTGTTGACACTAAGGTAGATTGCTTGGAAGACTTTCTTGTGAAAACCCATTCAAACATCCGAGAACATACAATGCTAGTGTGGTTTTTAGGGATATGGTGCAAACTTTATGTGTGTGTTGAGTTTGTACTTCATTTTCATGCAAGAACATTTTTTGATAAATCTGATCAAAGACATTAAAATTTTAAACCCAGAAAATATCATTAAAATAGTTAAAATCAACTGTGATCAGCAAAGCACCGTGTATCATCATTTTAGAGCCACCTACAAACAAACTTGTGCTACTTTTTAATCTTAAAACGCCACTTACAAGCATTAAATGACCATGTATTAACTGGAAAGAGCCCCGTAAAGATATTTTCAAAAATGCCTGTAAACAAACAAATGCCGCCTATCAACTGCAGAGCGCCGCGTACAGGATTTCTAGTGGCTGCGTGTTAACATTTAAAGGCCGCCTACACATAGGTAAGAGATGATTGGATTTTATAAAAGGAAAATAGTGGGTATCTTCCGAAGGATTGAAAACAAGAAAATATAATTTTTGGATACCCTTTTGGACATTCTACCACCATGGATACTTAACTTGATCAGAATATGCCATTATTGGGCATTTTGAAAATTTGTTCACAAATTGGTCATTTAAGCAAGTTTGAAACCTGAGATCTTCATTTGACATATGTTAATGCTGGTTTTCACTCGATCCCACTACATCAAGGCTACCCTACAACCAGACAGATCTTATCTGAGACAAGAGTGTCCCTTTCTGGGTGATCCTTTTTCTGCAAGACCCTTACACAAACCCATCAAAAAAATAGAACCGAGGATGTCTTTTCCATTTGGTCATATAGATCCTGATCAGATTAATCATGTGAACAATGATATGACCAAACAAGGAAATGTTGACCCTAATAACAAAGAGTACAACAACAATACCAATGGAGGGACAAACATGGATCCTAACAGTCAAGGGATGAACAATACCAACAACGGGGGTAATATGGACCCTAATGATGAGGAGTTAACTGATGAAAAGGTTACTGAGGCTATGCAAAGCCCTTTCTTTATGAAACTCGTGGAAAAGGTGCTAGAAAAAGACAAGGAGAAGTACTTCCTAGACCTAGCACAAACGGGTCTCAAGCTTCCACACGATTATGATTTCACTAAACTCAAAAAAGAAGAAGTAGAGGCTAACCCCATTGATGTCATGAACAAACAATTCCAGCTTTTCCAGATATAATTGGACACATTAAAACAAAGTGGGGCTCCTAAACCTTTTTCTATTGAAGCCTTATGTCCATTTCCTTTTGACAAGTCTCTAGTCATGATACCATTTCCAACAAATGCTATTTATCCGAAATATGATAAATATGAAGGAACATCTGATCCTCAAGATCACTCAAGGGAATTTTGTGCCCTAAGTTTAGAATTCATGCATGACACCACTTACCTTATGAGGTTATTCCCTAGAAGTTTGGGAGGTATGGAAATGGAGTGGTTCTCAAAATTACCCTCCGGTATTAGAACCTTTGAGGAATTGGCCTCTAAATTTGTAACTCACTATTATTATAACATCAAACATGAGGTTACAATGCTTAATCTATGAAATACCAAACAAAGAGAAGGAGAGGGATTCCTAATTTTCCTACAATGATGGAGAGCGGTATTTTCTAGGTACCCTAAGAGTGTACCCAAAAAGGAAAAGATGGATATCTTTGTGAACAACTTGAATCATGAAATGAACTATCTATTAAGGCTACAATGTCCTAGATCATTCCAAGACTTAATTGAGAATGGGGTGACAACAGAAGAGGTATTGGTAAAAATTGGAGAAATCAAAATCTACAAAGATAACAAGAATAACAACAACAACAATACCTCCAACACTATTCAAAATCAGAATAATAACAACAACAACAACAGTCGATATTGGACAAGGAATAAAAACAACAAAGGAGTGGTTAATGATGGAGTGGTGGAGGCTAATACTTTAAAGGCTATCCCTTTCAATCTCTCTCAAAACTCAACTCAAGCCAATAATGTGAATCAAGCACCCAAAGTATCCTTCAACAACAACACCAATAACAACTTTGGGAATAATCAAGGGGCTCCTAAGCCTAAACCTTTCTTTGCACCTACACTCAAAAGGACATTCACTACTTTGGGTGAACCATTGGAAAATGCATTAAGGAGACTTATTTCAAATAAACTTATAGATCTACCAAAGGCTCAAGCATATGAACCTCACATCAAGCCCAATTGGTGGAATGACAACAACCATTGTGACTATCATCGAAATAGGGGATATAAGACCAATGATTGCCTATGTCTCAAACATGTGGTACAAGATCTCATAGAAAACAATGTGATAAAGGTGGATGGACCTCAAACTAATGAAGATCACATAGCCTTTAAAACTCCTTTTTATAAGCATGAAAAGGGAGAATCTTCTAACTCCAACAATGGAGGAAACAATGCAAATAATGCAAAAGGCAGTCATAATGTTAACTTTGCTTATACTTATGACAATACCATCAATGTGGTTGTGGTTAAAGACCAACCTATTCAAGGGTCCACTAATGCCATCACAAGGGGGAAAGCCTCAAATATTACCTTACAAGGGGTTACTTCTATTACTATTGGTCCTAAGACACCAACTATTTTGGCTAAACAAACACCACCCACCACAAAGCCCTATAGTTTGGTGGATCAATTGCAAAAGACTCCAGCCCAAATATCAATTTTGGAGTTGTTAAAATTATCTCCTAATCACAAGGAGATTCTAGAAAAATCCTTGTGTTAGACCATGGTTCCTATAAACTTGGAGGAAGACAAATTTTAGAACATGGTAGGGCACCTCATAGCCCCTCATTGTCTTTCCTTTTTAGACCAAGATGACATGTCTATCACACATCCTCAAAACTTACCCTTGCATATAGAGGTATTAATGCAAAGACATAGGGTTAAGAGAGTTCTCATATATGGTGGAGCTAGTCTAAATATTTTCACTTTAAACCTTGTCAAGTCATTAGGGTTATTCGAGTCTTCCATTGATCCAAAGAAGCAAATAACTATTAAGGCTTATGATGAAGAGGAAAGATCTTCAAAGGGTATGATCAT
>MU223797.1:653019-664444 GCA_018584345.1 Thuja plicata
TGAAATACTTACTTAGCAAAACAGCTTTAACTGGAAGGATTGCGAAGTGGGTCATGGTACTTAGTGAATTCAACATTGAATATGTTGATAGGAAAGCAATCAAAGGTCAAGTTATAGCCGATCAATTAGCTGAATATCCTCAAGAATCTACACATCCTATACAAGTGGAATTCCCGGATTCTAAAATTGTGAATGTCAAAGCTAAGACATGGACTCTATAATTTGATGGATCATATACCCAAAATGGCAGTGGAGCAGGCATTCTTTTGATTACACCACAAGGTTACACAATACCAAAATCTTACAAGTTATTGTTCCCTTGCACCAATAACATAGAAGAATATGAAGCTTTGGTCATAGGCATTAAGGAAGCCTTGGAATGGAATGTCACAGAATTACAAGTCTATGGAGACTCCCAATTAGTCATTAATCAAGTTAATGATGAGTATAATACTAAGGATGAGAAATTGTTGCCTTACAAGAAATTGGTGGACAACTGGAAGAAGTACTTTGCTTTGATTAATTTTGCACAAATTCTAAGGGACAAGAATAGAGCAACAGATGCAATGGCTACTTTGGCATCTTTACTTCAGTTACCCAATCAAAATGAAAAGTATGAGTTCTTGGTGGAAGAATTGGTGAAACCAACATTTGACCTACCTGAGACCCAAATTATTGCCCTTTTAAATGGACATGACTCTCCATGGTATGGACCTATCTATACCTACCTCAAAAATCAAACCCTACCTATGGACCAAACCCATGCTCAAAAGAAAAATTTCATAAGACAAGTCACCCATTATACTATCCTTTATGACACATTGTATCGTAAAGGTCTTGATGGAACACTCCTTAGATGTCTAGAGGAAGATGAATCAAAATTAGCTTTAAAAGATGTCCACGAGGGGATTTTTTGGTCACATTCAAATGGTTTAAACCTAGATAAGAAAATCTTACATATGGGGTACTTCTGGAAAACCTTAGAAAGAGATGCTTGTCAATATGTTAAAGTTTGCAAGAAATGTCAATACCATGGAAACTTGATTCATGCACCAACACAATAATTACACCCTTTTGTCACACCATGGCCATTCTATCAATGGGGTTTTGACTTAATTGGCATGATTTATCCACCTTCTTCAAATGGACACAAGTATATAATCACAGTGACAGAATACTTTACTAAATGGGTTGAAGCTGTCCCTTTATCAACTGCAACAGGAAATTTTTTTTCCATGTTTATCCTAAATCATATCATTTGTAGATATGGCATTCCTCATGCCATCATCATGGATAATGGAAAACAGTTTAAGAACAAAGATATTGATGAACTTTGTGACACATTCCATATTACACATCACTCTTCATCCATTTACTATCCCCAAGGTAATGGACAAACAGAAGCTACCAACAAGAACATCCTTAAAATCCTTAAGAGATCTGTTGGAAAATCAAGAAAGGATTGGCATCTTCAAATCAAGCCAGCATTATGGGCCTATAGGATTAGTATTCAAACCCCAACATGAGCTACACCTTTTTCTTTGGTTTATGGGGCCGAAGCTGTTCTTCCTTTAGAAGTTGAAATACCATCCCTTAGAGTCTCATTGCATGGATTAATAACGAATGAGGATTATAGAGTTGCCAATCTTCAACAATTGGAATTGTTGGAGGAACATCAAACTTAGGCCTATGATCATTTGAAAGTGTATCATAATCAAATTTTTAGGAACTATAACAAACATATCAAGCCAAGAAACTTTCAAATAGGAGATCTAGTATTGAGAGAAAATCCAAAAAAATAGGCTAATATAGAAAAGAAAGGAAAGTGGGAAGAAAATTGGCTTGGTCCTTTTGTCATTGTTTCTTCATTTGGAATGGGGAACTACAAATTGGCTGATTGTGATGGTGATGAATTGCTAGAACCTATCAATAGCATTTGTCTTAAGAGGTTCCACACCTAACTCAGAAGAAAGAGTATCAGAATAAAGAGTATAAGTTGAGAGAATCAAATGATGCAAGCATCACCTCTGTACATGAGAAAATTAAAAAATACCAAAAAAGGAGAAAAAGATCAAAAATACCAAAAAAATCAGAAAATTCAAAAATCCAAAAAGATTTGAAAAAGAGAAAAAAGTGCCTTGGTGAAAACCTAGCAATAGGCACCTTGGTAGCAAAAAAAGGGAAAAAGAGAAATAATCCCAAGAGGTGAAAACCTGGAAACAGGCGCCTTTTGTCCCTTAGGTGTTTCCTAGTTGCATTTATATATATTGCATTTCCTCATCTCACTTTTCCATATCCTCATTGCATCCGTCATTTGTGTATTGCCCTAATAAAGTCTCAGAGCTGCATTTTGTCACATTCTAGGTTCAATTTCCCTAAGTTTCACATTGATTACATTTATCACTTGGAGGCACACATCATAGATTTTGGTACCAATCAGATTCAATAGTGCAACATTTCTGTCACACATCAGAAGTATATTTTCAGATTCATGAGAGACATTTTGGAATCTTTAAAGAAATTCATTGTTCAACCCTAAACAGTTTGATCGCATAACATGATCCTTGAATCTCATTGCCTTATTTTATCAGGATTAAAAATTGACACACCCTAAATGATCAGATTGTTTGGAATTCTTATTTGAAAATCTTGATACATTTCACAAACACTTGGAATTTTTGATGAGTTTTTCATTGACTTTTTTGAGTGATGTTGTTTTTAGCTAATCAATGATGTTTCGACTAGATTGGCAGTGATAAGAGACATGATGTTTTCTTAATCTTCTGAGTGACTATTTTGAGGAAGATTCTTTAACTTGTGTGAATTCATCTGACATGGTCATCAAAGAACCATAGAGGACATTCATATGGGATGGAGGGTTAACCTTTGTTTGTTTACACAAAAGGATACCTTGGTTATCTAGATTTCCATATCTTAATACCAACATCGACTTGCAACATTGAATTTGATTAAACTGGTATTCATACTCCCATAGTTGGTTATTCAACTAGTGAGGGTTGTATTTGGTTTTGTAGAAGGGGTTACCATACGAGGGAAATTCATATTCATATTCTTATGGTCGCAGTGACACAAGTAAGGATTGTATCGACTCCTAGTTCTACAACGCTCTATGATGAAAATATATCTCAATTTGCATTTCTTTCGCAAACCTCAAGGACAATTAGTTGGATTGCATTTTGCATGTTAGATTAATTGAATTTTGCATGTTAGGTTAGTTGCATGTTGCTTTTTAGCTTAATTACATTCTCAAAAGCTTAGTTCTCAAATGGTTTGACTTTCTAGCAATTTTCCAAGTTCAAGGGGGGGATTAAAGTTGACAAACACTTCATCAATTTAATGGTTTCAAGTCATTCAACATGAGATTTTACTTTGCAGTCATCATCATTAGTCATTATTCATTATATATTCATATCAACAGAAAAACAAGAAAAAAGAAACATTAATCATTATTCATTTATCCATTTCATCATTTAGAGATGCATATCATAAGTTAAAATTACATACATCCAAAAACAAAAAAAAGACGGTTGCATTTCATAGCACTAAGTATTGCTTTCATTGCATTGCATAATCCATACATGGTTAAATAAGAAAAGCATATAGAAATAAGTTGCATTAACATTATTTGCATTCATTTATCTATGTCCTACTCTAAGACATTTGCATCCATAACACAATACAAATTAAATGCATCATAGAAACATGTAGATATGCATAAAGGGAAATCTCATAACATCATCAAAGGAGGAATCAAAGATCATCATAGATAAATGTCCATCATCAATGTATATAACATAAATCAGTACATCAAAGGTACATCAAAAAAATAGTCCATACATCAAAGTCCTAATAAAAAAAAAATATATGATACAATGCTATATATCCTGGGTCCAAATCTGTCTCATGACCCAGCAGGGGCACCTGATCCATCTCTGGCTAAACCTATGCCTGACCCCCCTACACCATTAGGATCTCTATCACCTACTCTATCTTGTGCACCAGGAGGTGCCTAACTCATGCTCGCACTGGTCAGTAACTGAGCCAGAGTAGCCAAAAACTGCTGCAGCATGGTCGTAACCTGATCCAATCTGGTTATCACTACAGTCATCCCTGCCTGTAACCCCCTCAGATCCTACACTATATCATCTGAAATAGGAGGCACTAGAGGTGCCTATGATGCTAGAGGACCCTGTGGTGCCTGAGGTGCTAAAGGTACCTATGGTATCACCTGTGCTGTACTGACCTATGGGTCCACATATGGTATCTATCCCTGCACTAGAACCTGTCTAACCACCTGGACACGTCTATGCCTATGTATGGCCCAATTTGCATCCACTCTCAAAGTAGCCTACCCTTGATGTACCTATAATCCTTCTCGCCTCTACCTAGGCTGCCTAATTCCATCACCTCGGCCTCTCGCATGTTTGCCTCTCATCTGAGGACCAGCTTCTCTCTGTACCTATGGTGCCCTAGGTACTCTCTGCACTTTGCGCAGGTGTGGTATACCACCATCATCTCCATCATCCCCATCATAACCTTCATCATATAAGAGATTTTCAACATCAGGAATGGGCTCTGCTGGATCAGTGAATCGCATGAACCGATGTTGAATAAACCACTCCCGATACTCAGCCGAAATCCCTGCATCTGCCACCTGTGGCATCATATCGCAAACCCCATATCCAAGATGGTCTATCTACAAACAAGCTGATTGGTAGTCAGCCTGTGCTCCTCACATCAACCTCTCAGCCTGTACTCTGGCATAGAGTGCCATACACTGTGACATATCTTGCATCTAACCGAACTGACGAAGTACTCTCCCATAACAAAATCTCTCAATAACCAATGGTGATCGACCTATCATCCATTGAGGTGAAAAAATATAGGGTAACTCATTATCATCCTCCAGCCACCTCTCACACTGTAGATATGGCCTCCATATCACCTGATCAATATCATCGATGGTACGTCTCTATAAATCAACCTTGCCTAGACAATGCTAGACAACCATGCCGTCATATAGAAAATCATAAGGGTAACTGTGACCCCGTACTCGAGATGAGACTGGCCTCATAATAGGAAGACACTCCCATGTCCATAAATATAACAAAACTGCACCTGCAAAAGTAGCTACACTACACTGATACACAATCTCGTGAAGATCATGATATAACTGCACCAAAATACAAGAACCCCAATCCAATCTTCGTGGATGTGCAATCAGGTCCTCTAAAATCCAGCCCCATCAGACCAAAAAACCATGACCTCCCTATCTGGTAGAAGTAATCCCCCTATCATAGCTCCTAATAATGCTGGTAGAGTGGAAAATGAGGCAAAAAACACCCAAGTAATGCAATCATCTGCAATGGTGTTATCTCCAAACACCCATCTACATACACTGCTATCATATACTGAATAATAATACACCCACTCTCCATGAGTTCAAATCCTTAATAATCTATATACAGCCTCTGACATAATATTCATCTCGCCTAGAGGTAAATGAAAGGTATTATGGTCAGAGTGCCATCGCTCTACCATAGCTGTCAACAAACCTCGGTTCAACTGAAATCGAGGGAGATCTAATAGGAAACTCAATCTGCATGTCTCAATAGTACATCGCTCAGGAGGCGTAAGCTCATCTACCAAATTGAAAATCCATAATGTTACATCTTGTACCCGCAACTTGTGGTAATGCTCCTACATTTTGAAGAAAAGTGCATCATGTTAGTTTTTCTCTTGGTGAACCATTCTAAGTCAATCAAAAAACATTAAATCTATCTTTGCTCTAACTTGAGCGTATCAAATTATTTCTCCTAACCTCTATATCGTGAGACACAAGGAAAATTCATAATCATTTTTAATCATATCTGATTGACCTATCAAACATTCATCATTATGACTTTTCTAATATCCTAAACACTACATGACATTGTGGACGAATATTTTCTAGCTTGGAATCTAATTGGTTCATCTAGATGGTCAATCAAACTAAGTTCATCTATTTCCTATATCACATTTCTAATTTTATGGTAGGTGGAACTTAACTTAGTGTACACGGATTTTTAAGCCAAGCGGCTTTTAAAACTTTAAAAGTGACTCTTTACAACTCAGAGGTGGTGCTTAACCAATTAGGTGGCCTTTTACAGGCCTATGTGGCTTTTAAACTCTCATACGTAGCCTTTAAAACATGGTTTTTTTGGGTGGCTCATTACATTTTTTTTGGGTGACAATTCTGACCTAGCTCCTACACGGCTAAGGATTGCACATACACAGCTTTTCACAGTGTAGATGAGGCTTTTCACTGCCCTACATGGTATTTTACCTATCCTACATGGCATTTTGATAAAACTTTCCTAGGAAGCAATAAAAATATGTATTAAATGCTATTTTAAGAGCAATAAATGCACTAAGAGAGTTCAAACCACTCACCAGAGGCCCATAGTCAGGAGGTCTCTGATATCTGCACACTCGCTCAAACCTATGCTCTCGAATGGGGACCACCATTGCTGTCAATCGTCAATAACTTAGAGCAAATTATCAATAGTAAAAAGTGAAAATGAATAGTAAATTTGGGTTTTTCAACCTATTTAAGCTATTTTAACCTATTTTATGATATTTTTGACCCAGTCAAACCTAATCTGCATATTCTGCACACTGGGGCATTTGTCCGACAACTTTCCACATCATTGTTTATCGAAAATGCAATCATCTTGGATCTATCATATCAGCATTGTTCATCAACAACTTTTACCTATGATCAATATGATTTCATTTCCGAGGGGGCATCATCATATCATCTAACTGAGATTTCTGCATCATATCTTGTATCAAATTTGGAGCATTAAAATTTCAAACTTTATCAATCGAATTTTCATATTAGAGCATCATATCAGGGTTTCATATTGGACTTTCATATCAGAGCATCATATCAGGGTTTCATATCGGATTTTCATATCAGGGTTTTATATCAGGGTTTCATATCGAATTTTCATATCAGAGCATCATATCAGGGTTTCATATCAGAGTTTCATATCAGAGCATCATATCAGGGTTTCATATCGGATGTTCATATCGGAGTTTCATATCAAAGTTTTCATATCAGGTTTTCATATCAGCTCATCAACATTGAATCAATGATCAGGACAATCAAGCTTTCTTTGAATCAATGCGCTTCACACATCAATCCAAAGAGGGGCATTTGTAGACACCTCAAAATTACCAGGTGTATCTCAAGCATTCCAAACTATAAATCTTAGCCAAATGCCTTAAAATGTCATCTCAATACAAATCAAATGGAAAAAATCAAATCAAATTAAAAGATCAAATAATCATGAAATCAAATAATTAAATTCAAGCCTAAAGGGATTAATCAAATTATGTAATTGATTTTTCAATTGTATAGTTCAAATAAAAAAGATCAAATCCAACCCAATCACCCTTTCATGACTAATTTAATTAAATGATGGAGTTATTTAATCCTAATATCTTTGAGACAACCAACCAACTTTCCCTCCATTTGAAAACACCTCAAAGCTTTTGACTTAACCAAAATTTGATCATGATTAACTCACTCTACCCCCTACCCTTGGGAAAATGCTATAAATACAAGCCATTTCCTTTTTGTTTGGGATCCAAGAATTTCAAGAGAAAAATCATCCTTACTATAGGCATATTGAGAGCATATGAGGAGCGTTTGAGAGCTTTTGAGAGAATTTCAACATTTGCATAGAATTTTAGAATATCATGTTTAGGAGCATTTTTTGTTTTCTAACATAATCTTGGAGCATTTTTGAGCATTCTAGCTAGATTTGAGCATTCATTTTTCATTCATATCTCATTCTAGGATTGTCCTTGAGAGAGATTAACAAAGCTTGGATAGAGGACCATGAGATGATATAGATTGTTTAGCTTAAATTATTAGATTAATTTTTTTTATCTTTCCATAGAATTTTTGCTCTTAATCTTAATTTCATGAAGGTGTATTTTCTTACACACAACTTGTAGCATGGAAAGTTTTCACAAGTCACAAATATCAATACATTCTAAGCACTTATCCCAATATATTCTCAAGAATGATACAAGTCACTAGGACATGCAAAGACACAACTCTATAGTACAATGGTCAACCAACTGGTAAATGACAAGTAAGTAGGCCAGGAGTCCAGCTCAACTTGAGAAACCTTACTTACTTATAGCAATAAAACATGCAATCCCCAATAGAGTCGCCATTTTTTTGGTTCTTTTTTATGTTGTAATAGAAATAACAACAACCTCTTCCCTTTATGAATGTTTTATAGAGGAGCCACCTCCAAATGTATGCTCATGCAAGAAAATGACCAACTAATAGCACTCTCCTAATACTTCTGCACTTTAGGCCCTGCTACACCAAGGAGGGGATACCCTGCAATACCTTTTGATATGTCTTTAAAGGTACTATCAAGCAGTAATCTCATAATGACTCAACATGACCGGGAGATACTAGCTAATTGGCTGACTACCCATTGAACATCAACCATGGGATGGAGTATGAGATAGGAAAATATTACAAACTTATACAGATGAATACTTAATGGATTTTAAAATGTTTGCATTTAGGAAAACACAACCAATGTGCAACTAGATATGCAATAAAATAAAACTTATAAGCTTCAAATCAGTGCTTTATCCATTTGGGAAATACTCTGACTCAGATGCAATATACTAAAATTAATGTCTGCCAACGACTTCAAATTATAATACTACCACCCCAAAACCCATACTACTGATAGAATCCTTGCAGCCTATCAGATGAAGCTATGCATAAATTAGAGCCTAATTTAATCTGATCCTAGATCAGAACTCTCAAGTAAGTACATAAACACAGAAAAAACTATGCTATTGAATCAGAAAAATTCATAACTCATATGACACATAACACATGAGAGATAGAAATTTGGATCTTTATATTATATTCAGAAAAACTTATTTTAGTATACAAAAATACTCAGAGATAACTTGCAAAAGATCTCTCTACTATTTATTTCTCACTTCTTACAATATCTAGTACAAATTATACTATCTTTCTCCTCTTGACTGAAAAATTTATAAAATGGTTTACATTACAAATTTTCCAGCCCTTTCCAATGATCTTGGGAATCCTTTTATAGATTAGGATTGCAACAAGCTTCAGATCAATTGGAATAAGGAAAAAATTAATGACTCACTAAAAGGAAAAAAATCGCTAATGGAGTGATAACCACTCTTGTTACAATAGATATTTGGCACATTTTGTCTCTTGACCGCTTTGTACTTGCAGTTGCTTCAAAGTTGTTCGGTGTGAGCCATCTGGATTTTTTTGTCCTTGATGTTGTTGATGTAGGATCCTTACTCTCAACTGTATCAACCAACCTGTTGGGATTCTTCATCCATCTGCATTTTTTCATCTTCACCTGGATAAAAAATTGTGTACCTATCCTTCCAAGAAGTGTACACCTCATCACTTGGACATTTAAAACCAAGGACTTCATCTTTCTTGTTAATGAGCTAACCCCTGCTGGTGCTTTCCTTCTTAACTTCCCCCTTCCAGAACTCAAAAAATTCTCTGGCTTTGTTAATGATGTTTATAGTTTGAAAAAAGAAAACTATGGCCTCCAAGGTAATGATGCTATGTGTCTAGGCATTTATTGTTTCTTTTATTTGTCTTAACCATAGCGCCTCATTCTTTATATCACCATCTTTCTTAAACATGTTAGGGTAAATTTCATACCTATGCTTTGAAAATTCTCTCCTCAAAGTTTCTACTTTTCTGATGAGGATATTCCTTTTGATATCCAAGTCCACCATTAACTTCAAACATTTGTGAGTTCTAGTCAAAACAATATCAATATTATTCTCTTCTTTGGACATGGAATAAAATTATTTCACCTCAGCCCCTTTTCCTTTCCATGTGTCCATGACTAGACCCCATTGATATTTGTCTGCATCATATTCATTGATAATGTTAAAAATCCTTTTTCCCAAAAAATAAAGATCAACAAGATTCACCTCTTTAGCACATCTCAAGAGGCTGGAGTATATTTTTTTAGAGTGCCTTTGTTTAACCCATTCCTCTGCTTCCTTGTATGCTGAAGATTCTTCAAGATCTTTCTTAAAAGTTTCTTCTAGCCTTTTCCTTTCAACAAATAATCTATCTCTTTCCATCTCCACATCTGCTAGAGTAATAGGGCTTGATGGCATAGGAGAAGGAGGATAAGTGACATATGGGCTGGATGATAAAGGTTGGTAAGGTTCTTAAGCAATCATCATCTAAGGGACATAACTTTCTGATTTCTTACCTTCTAGTTCAACAATCCTTTTAGCCTGTTCAATAGTCTTCAACTTCTCTTCATTATAGGCACCCAAAAATCTCTCAAATTTCTCACTTAGGTTCTTGAGTTCATCTTCTAATTTTTGGGCTACACTTACACTTGTAAAATCTAAAATGAAAGACATATATTACATATGAGATTGTAGAGGAAGAAAATTTGGTTGATTATTATTTATTGATTTATTAGGTTTGTGTTGTATTTCCTAACCTTTAATTTATGTATTGTTGTAATGTGATTAAGCATATAGGGGGAAGGAAGATAGGATGTTCCTCTTTTATCCCCAAATGCACAAATGAAAGATCCAAGTTGATTAATCCAAAAGAAGGATCAATGCACAAATGAATCAACCATTTGGAAATGAGAGCAAATAAGAAGCTCTTAAATTTTGTATTATGATTAAGGAGATATGATATATTGTAGTAATTAAAAAGGATGAGAGGAAGTACCAACCTTAAAGAATTACAGATCTGAATAATGTTGTTTTCTAAGGTCTGTACTCTATTTCTAGAAAATCTGAAGTGTGACCCGGAACCGAAATGCAGAGATGATTAAAACCAAGAAATATTTTTCCGATCTGACAAAGTCCTATGAAAAAGGTCGACCTTGACCCACAAATGTCACCACTGACCCAATAATCTTGACTCTGACCTATGCTACCTTTACAGAAAATCTATTTTCAGATCCTAATAGTTTGCTAAAAAGGGTATCCAGATCTGAGTTCAAATCCAGAGTCCCGAACCTATATCTACAAGAAAAATATATATATATATATATATATACATATATACATATATATATACATATATACATATATATATACATATATATATACATATATACATATATATATACAAATATATATACATATATACAAATATATATACATATATACATATATATATACATATATACATATATATACATATATACATATATATATACATATATACATATATATATACATATATATATATACATATATATATATATACATATATATATATATATATACATATATATATACATACATATATATATATGTATATATATATGTA
>MU223797.1:664494-707234 GCA_018584345.1 Thuja plicata
TACATATATATATATATATATACATATATATATACATACATATATATATATGTATATATATATGTATATATATATATATGTATATATGTATATATATATATTTGGGGGGGGAGGGGGTTGCCTTAGTCAAACCCCAATTTAGAAATTAACCTTGAAATCAATATTTGAAATAAGAATTCTAGAAAGTAGTAGAATTGAATCTAATAATGAGGTTATGATATTCAATAGATATGCAATTGTAATTCAAATGTATACAAATATGTAGATATGAAAACATGGACTTTAGAAACCATAAACCTCCATGATTTGTATGTTTGAAATCAACCTTAAAGAGAGAATGAATGAGTTTTGAGGATGCACAAAGGATCTTGAAGGAAGATCACACCACCATGATGGCTAGATCTAGGGTTTGAATGATAAATCCTGAATGCTTGAACCAAATCCCTTCAAAGGCTTGAAAGCTTGAATCCTTGATCTTCAATGGAGGAATTGAATGCTTTAAAGGAAGACTTCAACACATTCAGAGCTTGAAAAAATGTAGAGAAAATGGATGCTTGAACTTTTTTCTTTCTTCATATGACTTATGATCGATGGTTAGAATTAATGCCTAGTGCTTAGAGAAAATGAGAGGAGAAAGCTTCCTTTTATATGAAACTAGGGCAAAATCTTCTAAGGAGACTAACATAGGATAATTAAATTAAAATTAAATACTTTACCCCTAGGAGAGGACCTATATTAAATATAATTTAGGAATCATCACTTCGGAACCCAAAACAGCCGACTTGGAAGCGGGAAAAATGAATTTTGGATGACCCCCAGCAGTCGACAGACTTCCAGATTTCAAAGGGGGACCCAGGTTAAGGTCAAGGTCGACCCTAACCTAGGTCAAGGTCAGGTCATCCTTGACCTAGGTCAAGGTTGAGGTCAACCTTGACCTAGGGGGTCAGGACCCCTGGAAAACATGCTAGTTGGGATAAAAGGTTCCTAGAGAGGCCCAATCAGGGTCCTAAATAGGTACAGAAGTAAAGGAAGATGAAAAAATGAGGGGATAGTATGATGGTGGTAAAAAACATACCCTAAGGAGGGCTAAAAATTCTCATCATGGAAGTGATTCCATTTTAAGATGATACAACACTAAACTTAGCAGATTCCAAAGTTATACCTGCTACTTCAACAACCCCTGTTTTTGCAACTCTCCTTACCAAAAGGCTACATGAATGCTCAGTCTGAGTATCTCCATTAGTTATATTAGGGTTTCTTTTTGTCAATTTCCACATAACTAGGGTTGCATGATCTTCACTAAACTTTACACCCTTTGAAGCTTGTTGTACTTCTATTTCTGTGACATGAACTATTTTTGTTTTCTTCCTGATGGCATAAAAAACAATAGCATTAGCTATGTCCCATTTAGGGAGTATCAATACTCATTCCCTCTTGACTAGCTCTCTACCTTCTTCAAGAGTGATCTTTTCAAACCTAGATAACATCTCTTGTTTTATTTCATTTTCTATTTCCTCTTTGCCTTTGGTAGGTTGTTCCTCTTGCTTTTGTTGGCATCTATTTTGGAATTCATCAATATGAATTCTCCATAGGAATTGCAAAAATGCTCTCTCTTTAAAAAATTTTTCATCAGAAAGAAATTTCTCACTTGCATGTTGTGTCAATGGATCTAGCTCTTTACCAGAAAATTCTGCCACTGTTAGATCCAATTGAGCATGTTTTGGCTCTTCAGGAATTCCTTCTTGCAATTCATTAGCTGCAACATAGATATGCCCAGTGTTTCCCATTTGCACTAATTGCTGAGCTATAGCTTTTTCATCCATGCATATTGGGGATTGAGAGGGAGAATAGAGTTGTTCATGTTGTAGTTTCTATCCCTCTTCTACCTTTTGCCTCTTGGGAGATGGAAAACTTTGAGCACTAGGCTCTAGTGGCCTCTTTCCTTTAGGATCACTAGTCTATCCACTTTTTGGTAAAATTGTGCTATATCCCCTCCATTTGTACACTACATACTCTCCTTGTGGGATATTTCTAATAGGGAAGGCTTTACCCAAAATTGCTTTAGCCTTCTTTGACTCTGTTTTCAATATGTTATCTCTTTTCTAGCTCAAAGCCTGCATAATTTCTTCAAACATATCCATTAGTGACTCAATCTTCTTGGACCAAGGCTAGAAGTCATTTAAAGGATCATATGTTTTATCAAAATGGTGAATAAAATCAAGGCTTTTCTTGTAAGCCAACCATTTTTCTTTCTTTATTTCCTGGTTAATTAAGTCAAATTCATTTCTGACTATGTCTTCTTGAAACTTGAATTGATGATTCAATATTACACACTTTGTCTTTTCCCTGAACATGTATTTAATGAATGCCTCAGGGTCATCACACCTAGATATTGATGTGGTCAGATTGTAGGGTTTCAAAAAATCCCGCAAGTGTTTCCATCCTCCCTTGGTGATGATAAACTGATGAGCAACAATGATTACAGGAAAGATTGTTCATTTTCCTCTTCTAGTCAGGGCATCTTCTTGCAAACTTCCAATCTATCTTAGGACCTCTTCCAATCCTATCTTAAGGGGCATTCTATAAGGTAATATGTTTGGCACTCCCCTGAAACCATAGACCCTAAATACAGTTGACACTGGATAAGGGATAACACCACCCTAGTTATGTACTATATTGAGCTCTTGGTCATATTCCTTTGGCCTCAAGAATTTAGATAATGCTACAGGAATCCTAGGGTCCTCTTTCAACAATAATGTCCTGAGTCTGGTAGAAAAATACCTGTCAAAATTGATGTAGCTGGCCTCTTTATTGTCCCAAGTCATGTCTACATTTCACAATTGTACATGCATGATTTCATTATCTTTAAATCTTGTTAGCTCCATCTCCTTCTGAAAATAATCTACCCCCTTATACAGAAAGGCATGCATCAACAAGGAGTACCATGCAAAAGGTCTAGACACCTTTGTGTTCTGGACACCTATCAACCTATCATGAATGAGGTCTGCAATATATGAGGCAAAATAAAAAATTATTGCTAGATGGGGGTGCAAAATCTCAACCATCATTAGCATATAATGGATAGGCATCTCAACTTTCTCATAATCTCCACATATTTGACAAAGAGCCCTATAAACTAATTTGGCCTTCAAAGTGAAATAATCAAGTTTTAAAGGTTCTTTTGTGTTAGGCCCTACCAAAACCAAGTCCCCAACTATGCCAAAATATTGCTTGGGGGGTCCTTCTCTAAAGTATTTCCTCTGGGCTTGGAAAACTTCTTTTAATTGAACAAAATCAATCTTATCCATAGAAGTGTTTGGATCATTCAAACTAAATACCTCCCTAATCTCTTGTGCAATCACTTTTATCAGGACTTGCCCATTTTTGTCCCTGACTACTTTGGATATGTTGTGATAATTCCTAGCTATATGTGTAAGCATGTCCATATCCATAAAAATACTAGGCACTACCAACTTGCCTATGTCAAACTACCATACATTATTGTGTAGGGGATTAGCATTTCTCTGACCAAAGAGCACCTTAAACAAGGCCAAACCAGTCATACCTATTTTGGCATCCCTAACAGACTGACCCAAATCATATAACCCTTCAGTGATTTTTAGGCGTGGATCCTTGGGAACTAATTATTTTGTTTTTGAGGCATCATTAGTTGACATGGTTAATTTTTGTAACAAATCATCACAAAAATTTCTATCCTTATAATTGACCTTCCTGGAGAATTCTCTTCTGGGAGGCATTGTGAATTTAAAGTCTGACAGTTTAACAATGAATAATAAAACCTTTCTCTTTTTTCACACCCTAATAATCCCCTTAGATTTCTAACAACCTAGAAGTATTAGTACCATAAGATTACCAGTTTCACAAGAAGCTTGAAAATTTGACCACAATCACCATAATTTCACTCCGCTTTGCAACTGATGTCAATTATGCAAAATACCTTTAGTGATCGACAAGATGGAAACTCCATTATCTTAAACTTTAAAATTTAACTAGGAAGAAAGCACACGTTCGCCATTACTCCTCTGAGTTCAATGTTTGGTGTCCAACTGTGGAAACTTGCTATTTTTGTATTTTAAAATAGAACTGTCGATTCTACTATCTTTTAACCATATCAGATGGTCTACAGTGAATCCTCCTAAATGTTCATCTCCCCGGACATGTGGCAGCATGTCGCGTTCCTTTGATAGTTAAAATTTGATCACTTTTGACCTAAGGCTTTGCGCCAGCCGTCTGATCCTTCTTAACCCATCTGATCTTTACTTGACTTTGCGTTACTATACGGGCCCCATAAACTTGGACATTTGTCATCATGGTGCTTTCCCTTGATGAGTAAAGATCAGACACTTTGTACTTAAGGCTTAGCATCGACCGTTGGATCTTCTCAATCTGTAGTGACTTTAATCGCCTTTAAAACTTGTAGCTTCAATCCTGCAGGGACACGTGGCAGCATGGCGCAATGCCTTATTGATTAAAACAACATCACCTTTGATGTAAGGCTTTGCGCCAGCCGTTATATTTTTATTAACTTAATTGGTCTTTACTCAACCTTCCTATGGCCCACAACCTTGATCTCTTGAGACACGTGTTGAGATATCGCAATGCCTTGATGATTAAAATCATTGCTTATTTCATTGGAGACTTTGTGCCAACCGTCAGATCCTCATGAGGATTCTATACATTTATTCAAAACTTTAATCATCTGTCGGACCCACTGAAGACTCCATATGGCAGCATGGCGCTTTTCCTTAATAACTATTGTGTGCGCATCTTTACCATAAGCCTTTGCACTAACCATTGGATCAAATCTAAAATTATTTCAATTTAACTTCATTTTCTTGTTCACATCTAGACCCACTAAAGACATGCGTCATCACGACGCTATCCCTCGAAGAGTAACTCAACAACATCTTTACCATGAGGCTTTGCGCCAGCCATTAGATTAGATCTAACTTGTCCTCCATTTAGCCTTTCCCTTTTGAAAACACTCTGGCCCACCTAGGACACATGTCACAATGGTTCTTTCCCTCAATGTTATCCTTTGTTCATCTTTCATCTATAGACAAAGGGTGAGCCCTCAAATCAACTTTGATCTACGGTGAGTAACAATTTGCTTTTGAATTTGTGACTGAATGTTCTAGGGACACATGGCTGAATGGCGCATTCCCTTGATAGTTAAAAGTCATTCATATTCAGTATGAGGGAAAGTGACAACCGTTAGATTAAAAAGGACTTGCATGACACATAATGAATTTTATTAAAACATTCACGGACTTCAAACTTTGGGGATAAAACATGACCGCGGGGTTAGGACAACGACAAATTAATAAACAAAAACATTTTAAAAGGAACCCATTCAAGACATGACCTTAAGTGATAAAAATTAACATGAATTTTAGAAACCTTTTCAATGCTTAGGGTTTTAGAACCAAATTTATGCTATGAAATATGAAACAAGGGTTTTTTCAAGTATTCTTCACAAGACATTTTGCAAAAAATAGAACAGGGATCAATTGTTTGAAATTTTTTTGAATAGACCTAACAGTGGCTCTTTCTGGGGATGAATAAATCATGTAGGTGTTATAAGAATTCAAAATCTTGGGGAAAGTAGACCAACCTACTAGAAAAAAAAATTACTCACACAATGAGAAAAGAAAACGAGGCTAAGACAAAAAGAAACACACTTGCAGAAATACACTATGTATAGAATCCTAATGTTCATGGATAATTAGACTTCATGAGAAGTATAACTTCAAGAACTATCCATGAACTGGTAGTTCTAAAATATTTCCAGTAAGCTCTTTCAATGAATATGAATTTTTCCCATACCTCTCATGGACAATATAAGGTCCCAGCCAAATTGGTTCAAATTTCCCATGCTTCCCTTTATCTTCCAACCTAGCAGTCCACATGAGATTATAATCTCCCACATCAAAATGTCTTGAGACTGCCTTTTTCTCATACAAGTTATTCACTTACAATTGAAGTTTTGCATTCTTCACAAAAGCTTACATCCTGCCTTCATCTAACTCCACCAAGTCATCAATTCTCAATTGCATGTCAGTATCAATATCATCATCATAAGTCTGAAAAAACTTGTACATTTGCATTAAATTGTTTTGGGGCAATCTTGCTTGGATTCCATAAACTAAATCAAAAGGTGCACATCCAATAGCCCTTTTTGATGTCACCTTGTTTGTCCATACAACCAATGTCAACTTTGAATCCCTGGCCTTCTTGTTTGTATCTAGGATTCTTTTAATAATCTTGAGGAGGCTCTTATTTGTGGATTCAACTTGACCATTCCCTTGTGGATGATAGGGTGTAGAGTAAGAGGTCTGAATACCATATTCAACAAAAAAATTGACATATTCCTCAGATTTAAAACACATGGCATCATCTGAGATTGTCTTCTCTCGGCACCCAAATCTAGTAATTATGTTCTTTAGTAAAAAATCAATTACTACTTTAGTTGTAGCTCTCTTAGTGGGATTCCTTCCACCCACTTAGTAAAGTAGTATGTAGCTACAATAATCCATGAATGTCCTCCATTGGACTTTGTAGCTATCTCTCCTATAAAATAAATACCCCATTGCTGAAAAGGGGCTTGAACTTCAACTAGTGTGAGGGGAACATTACCTGAAAACTTTAGCTTTCCAGAGAAACATTGGCAGGCATCATATTTTTTAACCAATTGATAAGCATCCTTAAAAATAGTTGGCCACCAGAAATCTGCTCTCAAAATTTTATGTGCAGTATTCTTAGCCATGTAATGGTCACCACACATTGCATTATGCATCTCTTGCAGGTTCCTATTTGCTTGTTCCTTATCAACACACTTCAATAAAATTCCTTCAGGGTTCCTCCACCATAGTTCATCTCTGATCAGGGCAAAATAGATTGCTTGTAATTTTAATATTCTTTTCTTATTCTCATCCATGCCCTGTGGAGTTTTCAACCTCTGTAAATATAAATAATGTTAGTGTACCAGTCACAATGGTCAAGGTTACAAATGAAAGGTCTATGTTCTTCTTCTAGGGTATTAATGTGATTAGCATCCAAGTTGGCACTAGCCATCAATTTGGAAAAACCCATCCCTGTAACCAACTTTGTGATTTGGATTTCTATATTGAGCTCTTGAATCCTATTTATCCACCTGCATCTCTTTCCTGACACCTCTTGTTGAGTAAATATGTCCTTAACTGCTGCTGAAGGGACATAAGCCACTGTAGAGACCCGAAAATGGATAGGCTTGCGACTTTACATTAAAAACACTAATTTTCATCTATTAATTAATCATATATTTTCCTCTAAATTCATTCCCCAAATTATCTAATCAAATTCCCAAAATTAATTAAATAATTTATTTCATTTAATTAATTAACCTTAATTGATTAATTACCATTAATTAATTAATTAAATTCAATTTCCTATTGTTTAAATTCAAATATTTAAACTTACTAATTAAATTCTTCCAATTAAATTAATTTCAATTAAATTAATTTAATTTCATTCAATAAAGCAATTCTAAATAAAAAAGAATTCAATTATCTCACATGTTGAAAACTTTAATTAAACAAATGAATTAAATATTCATTTATCTTCAAAGAGATAACTCCAATCAGATCACATGGGTTACTCCACCCATCTCTCCAGTCCACATGGGTAACTTCACCCACCTCTCCAGTCCACATGGGTAACTTCACCCATCTCTTTAGTTCAAAAAGGTAACTTACAATTAGCTCTTCAGTCAACCAAACTTTGTCTCCTCTTTAAAAATTAAAGAGGTGGAGTTTACTGATGGCTTCTCCGGTTCCCTTTGATCTCAACCGTTCATCTCCCTATCTCTGGGATTGATCTCAACCGTTCATTTCATCCCTAATTCCTATATAATAAACCCTTCATAACCATTTGAAGGATCTAGGATTTCAAGATCTCGTGCACCATTACTATGGCAGTTTGGTTCTAGCATTCAAGCCATCTTGGGATCACACACTCGTTCAATTAGCAAATTCTCGACACTTCTCAAGTCATAGACGTTGCCGTGCTAATACTGAGCATCAAGAACAACGTTTCAGAAGGAGTAGAGAGAGACAATAGAAGCTTCAAGCACTTCAGGGTTTACATTTATTTGTTTTCCTTTCTTGTGCTTGTACATTTTATTGATCACATTTTCTTGTTATTCATTTTAGTAGTATTGTGTACTTGATTTATATCATTTGTAAAACCTTTGCTACTAACCCTCGCCTTTGGAAATCTTGGGAACCATGGATCACAAAAAAGAGGCATACAACCACTACAATGGCACCTATTAAATAACACCTAAAAGATTTCACAACCTTTACTAATGCATAGGCCTGCTTCTTGGTTATATCATACTTGAGCTCTGCAGCCTGCAATGATTTGCTAAAAAAGGCAATAGGCTACTCAAACCCTTCATTTTTTTTGTAACACAACAGTAATAGTGTGACAAGATGCAAATGAAAAAATATTCATAGGCTTTGAATAATCAGGAGTTATCAAGACAGGGGTGTCCTTAATAGCTTACTTAATCTCTTGAAAAGAATTGGTGGCCTCCCCATCCCATTCCATTTTAGCATCCTTCTTTAACATTTTTGAAATTGGTCTACTTTTTTCAGCAAAGTTAGTTACAAACCTTCTTAGAAAATTTACCTGTCTGAAGAATGACTGAATTCCCTTGACATTTCTTAGGATGGGCACTCTGTCAATATAAGCTACTATATCTAGGTCAATTCTAACCCCTTCTTTTGAAACAATGTTACCTAATAACTTACCTTCTGTCACCCCAAAGATGCACTTCTTGGGATTGAGAGAAAACCCAAATTCTAAAGCTCTTTCAATTTTTTTTTCCAAGTGCTGATAATGTTTCTCTTCCTTTTTTGAATAAGCTATGAGATCATCTTGATAGACCTCAAGAAACTTTTGAAAGAAGTCTGAAAATGCAACATCCATGGCCCTTTGAAAATTAGCCCCAACATTCATCAAACCAAAAGGCATCCTCACATATACATATGCTCCCCATGGTGTGGTAAAAGAATTCTTGAAATGATCTAATTATTTAACCATAATCTGGTAATACCCAGAGAATCCATCCATCATGGACATAAGTTCACATCCAGTGACCCTATGCAACATATTCTCCATGTTTGGGAGAGCATAGTTGTCTTTTAAGGAAGATATGTTCAAATTTCTGAAATCCACACATAGCTTGATGTCCCCATTCTTATTTCTAATAGGGACCAGATTAGACACCCAGGAGAATGCCTAATGGGCTTGATTATCTCAGCATCTTTCATCTTTTTCAATTCTGGTTCCATCTTAGGCCTAAGGGTAGGATTTATGGGTCTCTGATTTTTCCTAAAGGGCTTGGCATCTTCCTTGAATGGAATTTGATGTTGAAATAGTTCCTCATTATATTCCTTTAGGTCATCATATGTCCAAGCAAAGAATTTTTTGTATTTCCTTAATAGAACAATCAAATATTTCTTCACCTTGGGTGAGATTTTCTTGCCAATAAATAAATTCTTAGGAACTTCTTTTGTTCCCACATTAACCTCTTCCAAATCTTCAGATTTGTTTACACATGTTACAAAATAAGGTATGTCCTTACTATGAAAGGCCCTCTCCAAAACAACTAGTCCTTTTGGGAATTTATTTGAATTCAGATGCAATATCTCCTTTCCCAAAACAATATCTTTTCCATCAATGTTTTTCACGTTGAAATCTATCTCTTTATTATCAAGACCTATATCGCAATACAAAAATCTAAGAATGTCTACATCATCATCAAACACTTTCTAGCTATCAACATTGTCAGGTATTGAAGGCCTTGTTTTAACTTCTATCTCAGAAATTATAGCAAAGGTATTGTCTTCTGGCCTTAGGGAAATATTAGCTAGTAGATCTGCCATTCTGTCCATCTAGTCAATACTGAATGCATCAAAACTTTCCATCTCATCCCATACTAAATTTTGGTACTGCTTCAATCTATGGTTCTTTGATGCATATTTAGATCTAATCTGAGACACCACTAGCTTAGAATCTCCAATAACCCTAATGCATTTGATTCCATGTCTTGCAGCTAGTCTCAGACCTATCAACAGAGCCTCATATTATACTACATTATTTGTACAATTAAACAATAGAGAAAATGAAAATTTGAAAGTTTTTCTAGAGGGTGATATGAACAAAACTCCAGCACCAACCCCCTCCTTAGAACTGGCACCATCAAAATAAATTATCCATAAGTTAGATTATTTAGATAAATTATTTACATCTTTTGACAATAATGTAGGCTGTGATCCTTTTACATTTTGGCTTTCCTGCACTTGAAATGACCCCATTTTAGTATCCAAGAAACAGTTCATGTTATTATTATCTTGTTCCTCAATCATATGAGGTGTTCTAGTTTCCTTTGATACTTTAATATTTTTACCATTTATGTTGAAAATGGCAAATGCTAAATCACATTGGATGCTCCCCCCCATAGATACACTCCATTTTCTTGACAATAAAATTCCATATTGGGGGGAATTTCTATAACCAATACACTCATAGTCAACACTTTATCAGGGAAAGCTGTTGATTTGTAAGGAAAAGCCTTAATAGTACCTATGATAGGCACCTCTCTAGAGTCCACATCTTGGCATCTCCCATGAGGAGTGTCTACCTTTAGTCCCATAGACCTCATTACTTCTACAGGCATAACAGTATTGGATGCTCCAGAGTCAATCATGCAGTTCTTCAACATTTTTCCATTTATTAACAATGTTAGGAAAAAGGGATAGACTGTTTGTGCAGTAGTGCTAACAAGATTTGTATCTAAATAAATTTGTGGAATCTTTGATACTAGTTCATCAGAGTTCTTTGATGACTTATCCTTAGTGTCTGACACTTTCTTGTTCTGCTCTGTAGTTTTGGTAGAGCTGACACTTTTCACCCATATGAGAGTCTTTTCCTTGTGCTCTCCTATTCTCATCATTTCTAGCAAAGGCACTTTAATATTTATTTGAGAAAAAAGTTGTCCCATATCCACAAGGGTGTATGTCATCAAAAATATGTGATTTCTGATTTGTGCAATCCACATCTCCTGCTTGAGCAGCTAGTTTAGCTTCATTTTCCCTATGTGGTTTGTCCTCCTTTTTGGGATGAGGTACAAAACTCTCTGGTGTCTTGATATTTTCCTTATACATATTTGGGCCAATAGGTTTGTTTCCCTTCTAAGAAAAACCTTATTTGTACCCTAAGCCTATTTCTCCTTTTCCTGTAGCTTTTTGGTACTATTTGGGGTATCCTTGATAAAGATACTAGTAGGTTTGCCATCTGCATTTCCAACCACTCTGTTTCTTAAAACATAGTCACCCCTTGCTTGTGCAACCATATTAGCTATGATCTCAGTGATCTGTTCATCAGATGGCCTTCTCAAAATAGGGGTCTCATCACATACTTCAACATTGCATCTCATATTATCAACTTCCCAATCCTGTATATCAGAATCATCAGGATGATAACATGTTTCTTTATTAAATAGTGAGAAAGTCATATCACAACTACTATCATCATACTCTTCCTCTTCTTCTTCTTCATTTTCCTCATTGGCTGAAACTCTGGCAGCAATAACACAATATTCAGGGTTGTTGGGGGACTGATAGGGTACACACTAGGGGTTTTCACTACACATATTTACAGAAGTCTTATGCAGGGGGTCAAGAGTTTTTTCATCAGACTTATCCTTCTTTGGTGGGATAATAGGTTTCTCATCCTTCCACTGGGTAGTATAAGGATAGTTTTTCATCCTAGGCTATCTATTGTAATTGCCATAGGAAGGCTTATCATTATTTGGAACCCTATTGTGACTACTCTCTCTAGGATTTAAGTTTTTTAGATCATTTAGAATCATCTTAAGGTTATAATCCTCCTTAGGTTTTGAGCTCAGGGGTTTATTTGATTCTTTCTTATTATACCTGGTGGGTTTCCAATCTTCTCTCCTGCCCACTTTCCCAGAAACTCTTCTTTTTGTCTCAATGTTGACTGCTACCTTATATGCTTCCCTAAGATTTCTAGGGTTCTAATCTCTTAACAAATAACCCATTTTTGCATCAAAATCATTAAGATAGGTAGCGAGACATACCTTGTCATCCAGTCTCATTACTTGCAGCAACTTGTGCATTGCCCTTTGGAATATGATATTGAATTCCACCACTTCTTCATTAGGGTTCTTCTTTATGTTATTGAACTCATTGAGCATGAACCCTTCATTAGTCTTGTCCCCATATTGGTCCCTGAAAAATTCCTTCATCTCATCCATGGACCCAATATATTCGTGAGGTAATCCTCTAAACCAGTCCCTTGCATCCTTAGTTAGTGATTGTACTAACAATTTCATCATAACATCATCATGTGCAATTTCATAGTCATTAATCATATCCATAAAATGCTTAAGATGTTCTTCACATGTTATTACATTATTCCCAACAAATTTAGGAAGCTTATCCCTAATCTTCTTAGGAATTTCATTGGGATAACCAGGGATGCCAAGAAAAATAAATTGTCTGTACCTTTCAGTATAGACAAGAGTCTTTTGAGATAAAGTTTTACCTTGAGCATTTGAAGTGGTAGCACTTCCATAATCAACAGGTGGGGGTACACTCCTTTCCAAGTTTAGAGACATTTTAGAACCAGTACCAACAGGATGAGGACTAGAGGCTTGCCTAAGGAATTCAATTTTCCTTTTCATTTCAAGAGCAGAGGCTTCTAAATCAGCCTTCTCTAATTCCTTGGCTATTATCTTCCTCTCTCTTTTGGCCCTTTCCAACTTAGTATCCATCTTCATTATGGGATCCATCATAATCCCTTTGCTTACTGGCTCTTTTATTTCAATAGCTGCTACCTTTTGTTTACCTTTGTCTTTGGGCTTTGGTATGCCATACAATTGTTGAACAACAGGTTCATACTCCAGTTTCTTGGGTATAACATCATCATTAATTTCTCCCAAATCTCTAAGTTGCCTTTTCAATTGGCCAGATTGAATCTGAGCATGTCTGATTCTTTCTTCCTTTTCTCTTTCTCTTTTTTGTCTCAAGGCAATTTGTTCTCGAATCTTTCTTTCCAACTCACCCACCTCTTCAAAAATCTCTTCAGAATCCACAAGAGTTATATCAAATTCTGAATTTTCTTCCTTGATGGTTCTCTCCCTTCTATGGTGATGGGAATGTGGTTTCTTAGACGAGGGAGAGCTCAGATCACTTGGAGCATTCCTATTCTCTTCACCTTGACTCTTAGATCTAGACCTTGTCTCATGTCCTTGAGACTTACCACGAACCATCTTTCTGGTATACCTAGGGACATCATCGACCCTTTCACTCTAAGAATAATACTCCCCATAGATTCCTAATCTAGGTTGTGCTTCATGTTAAACCTCTACATTTTCTTCTTCATGATTAGGGAGAATGGGAGTATCCATTCTTATGTTCCTCCTTTGCCTTCAATTAAATAAAAAAAGAATTAAATTAATTAATAAAAAAAAATATGCATTCAAAATCATTGACATTATTAAAAATTCATATGAAATTATCAAATCTAGTTAACTGATTATCAAATTGGAAACAATCTAGTTCCACTCAGTTAACTGATTCTACACTATTTATCATTTTGGAAACATTTTAGTTAACTGAGAACTGAATATGGAAGTTTCCAAAAAGTCTGATCAGTCAATTTAGTCAACTGAATCTTTCAACCAATCACATTTCTTGGACATGGAATGTGCTTCTTCAATAAAATCTAAGTCACTCTTTTATTTTGATCTCAACCTTCAATTTGAGAGATATTTCTATAAAAGAGAAACTCTTTTCCTTCATAAAGGACCCCTGACTTTTCTATTGATATTATATTGCATTTTCTTTTCTTAGCTTTTAATCATTTAGCATTGTTGTTTTACTTTCAAGCATGCAAACAATCTAATTTAGAGCAAATTTAATTTGGGTTTTAAAATGAATCATCTTCCATTTGGTTCTTTAAAATAAATATAATTAGATTGGATGAATAACAAATTGTATTTTGCATATCATTTAGATCATTTAGCTATAGCTTTAAAATCCTTCATTTAGATCAGTGTGTAGTCACTGAAATTTGTGATGACCTGAGAGAAAAGTCTAAACTCCTTCCTACTAGAATGCAATAGATCAATTTAGGTTAGTTTAGTTGTTTACTGCATTTTTATTTGATGTTTTGTAACCCACTAACCATGCAATGATCTATTGAAGTGTGTGTGTTTGTAGCTGCAGGAACATATACCCATTTTCACGCATACAATACTAGATTGAGGTGCTATCACAGTGGATATGGGAGTGAATAGAGGGATTCTCAAGGGCATGTTGGGTTTAATATCAGGGAATATTTAAATGGGTGCCTTTGAGGCTATCATACCAGCCTATATCAAACAAGTTTTTTCTTTAACAACTATACCAAAAGCTCAAGGTAATAAAGTACCCCCCATGGAATAGATCATGAAAAATATGTTGCTATTCAAAACTTTAAATAAATATAGAAAAGCATGATCTACTAAAGGCCTCACAGAAATAGGAATCCTATTCCACATCTTGAGGAATCTATTGTTAAAGTCTATCATTTTCTCTTGAGGAGCTCTCTTTATGGTTGTGAGTTGTTCAACCAGGGATAGATGCTTTGATTTATCCTCAAAATATTTTCTAAGAGATTCTCCTAATCTATCCCAAGAGTCAATAGAGCCAATTGCAAGAGTTCTGAACTATTGTAGGGATTTTCCTTTAAAAGAGGCTGCCAACAACTTAGTAGCCACATCTTCGTCAATGATATGATGAACATTATAGATTGTAGCCACATCTCTTATCTGTTCACAAGCCATTTTTTGGTTTTCACCTATGAAATTAGGAAAAATATTTAGAGCTGCTAAAGGAACATCATGGTGTTGAGAAAAATTCAATGGACTCCCCTGATTAAAGGGTACAAATGAAAACTATCTTACCATTGCAGGAACTATGATTTGTTGAATAGAAACTGTATGGGTTGCACTTCGATGAGGGAGTGGAGTTGAATCTTCTAGAAATTATCTATTTAGAGATCTTGCCCTCCTTCTAAAATAGAAAAGCAAGAGTCTCTCCTTTGAAACAGGTGGTGTAGACTGTACTCTCCTTGTAAGGGATGTCCTTTGAGATGATCTCCCCTTTCTTCTTGTTGGAGGCAGCTGAAAGAACTCAGAAGGCTTTGAACTCCTTGTTTCTATCCTTCTCATAAATTTTGATGGAACTGGATCTTCTTGTTCTTTCCACCAATGGAGTTGCTAGATATGATTTGAAGAGAAACCTCTTTAAGTCAGTACTATGTAATCAACATATCAGAGATGACATAATCTTAAAAAGATGAAACTTCTTTTGGTCCCACCAGGCGTGCCAGAATTGTTATACACTAAATTTTGCACCCTGCTAAGTGCTTGAGCCTAACAATCTACTATAACATGGGAATCACTTCTAAGTTGTGGGTACCTCTATTAACTGAAGTGAAGCCTTCAAATTCTAGGTCAATTCCTCTTGGATAATCACCTTATTTTCTTTTAAACATGAAAGTAAACTTGGAAGGAAAAGGGATAGAAGGAGAACTAAAGGGAAATGATTGAAAAGAAAATTATCCTACTAGGTGATGCATCGAAGGTAACATGAATCATAACACAGTGACCAAAACTAGCATGAAATTCCTGAATCTAGCAGAACACAAATTTATGAATAGGCTTGCATAAGTATTTCACAGAGAGGTCTGAAATAGAAAGAGGCTATTCAAGGAAAGAAAAGATTTCACAAACAATAGGTTTCCCAAGGAAATAGACATAGACTATAACCTGCAAGCAAACATTCACTCCAACAAATAGGCATAAGAATGAGACAAAATGTCAAGGGATGAACACAATCCATAAGATCATCTAAATTAGATCATCCAGAGTAGTGTACAAAGATGCAGAAAGAAAGAAGGCTCAAGAACTTTAAGATTTATCTAATATTAACCACTATATTATGCTTCAAATAAGAGAAATATAGACAAGAAAATCTTGAGGATAGAGAAAATGTCATGGAAAACCTTTGCATAATATGGAATTCATTGAGAAATGACAACAAGATGAAAACCTAAGGGCAAAGAAGATGCCACAGGAATTCTTGCACAAGATGAAAAACCTCTTCCTAAAAAATCCTCTAAAACTAATTATATATAACCTCCCAGAGCACACAAGCTCAGGATTCAATCCATCCAATCAGTTAGGGAAGAATTAGGGTTACAATAGATATTCAATAAACAATGCAGAAACCCTAAACCAGTCAAGTCCGCTCATCAATGTGCTCATAAATCTCGAAAGATTAGATATAGTCATGAAGACATCTCCCATCACCATAAATTTGAGCATATAGATTAGATCGATCCATCTATCCAATCTACAAGCTAAAAACGTCACCACCGCCATAAAAACCCTACGAACAACATTTAAATATTTGAATTCAAACCCAAATGGTCATAGCTGGCACAGAATGACTGATAAATGGCTCAGATTTGAAACTTTACTATCTTTAAAACATGACCATCGATCTGCCTTAAGCTAACCGCAATCATAGGATTGGATCTCCCACACGGCACGTAGGCACAATGCCTTAAAGGTTCTCCTTCTTCATCTTTACAATCAAGGCATTATGCCCACCATTTGATCTTCACAAACTTGCTGTGTCTTTACTGCCTTTTCAACCTAGGAACCATGATGTCATCTATGCCACATGTCATCATGACTTAATGGCTTAAATAATAGATGGTGACCACTTTGTCTTTAATTCATAACACCGACCATACGATCAAAAGAAACTTGATCTATATTTAACTTGTCTCTAACCTCAGCTGGGCCACCATGAACATGTGGCATCTTGTTGTGCACTCTCCACCCCTGAAAGAATATACCTTGTTTTTGGGAGAGTGAATGAAAATTGTCAATCTTCATCTTTTATTTTTAATTTCCTACTCGCAACACCTTTCTATCCTGATCTTCAACCTACATGAGTGGCCGATGACCACATATAACCCACAACACAAACCACATCGCACACTCACACAAAAAAATATGTTAAGTGGTTTAGCTTTGTGAGTGAGGGATAACATAAAATCTCATTTACTCACACACTCGATGACTTAAAACCTTAAGGTAAAATCACATGATGAGTGAGCGATAAACATGTCTGATAACACCATCACTCACTCATAGATTCAATTCAGCATTCCACAAGACCATCCGGACTCTGCGACCACACAATGATTCATTCAATCACTCACTCACAGAGTGAAATGTCTGTTTAAGAAATATAGCGCGACTGCGTGACTAAGCATAAAAGGTGACCACTGTGGGCAAATTAAAACACGTGAATAACTATGAACTTAAGTGGCAAAAAAGGTAATGAAGGAATATAACAACCACCAAGGAGTTAGTGTTTAAGAGGCTTCGAGGGCTTTTTTCCTTTAGGTCTTTAAAGATATGAACTAGGGGTAAAAATAGTGACCTAATAATATGTAGAGAGTGAGGCAAAGACAAGTAATCATGGTAGAAAAAATACAAACTGGGCTCTACCCTTGTGTGAGCCTCATTTACTCCACTTGTAGCCAAAATTGTATAGGATAGGAAATTTGTGTAACATAAATTTTATAGACTCTCTCTAAAGGAACATTACCTACACCTTAGGCACCATTCTAGACTTTCTTTCATAAATTTCATTGGCATCCCAAAAATTAAAAATTCAAAAAAATTAGTTTCCCTTTCTTTTGTCATAGTATTTTAGAATCCCAGAAAATCTAAAAAATTCAGAGTCTAGTCATTGTTATATTTTCTAAGTTGCATTTATCCTCTGCATATTCTATTCACAATATCCCAAAAGAGAAAAAGAAAAATGGACCCCAACACAGAACCTAGACATGATCCCAACAATGAGATTGATTTTCCTATTCAGAGGACCCTAACACTCGACTTAAATAATTCAGAGACCATTCAACATCACAAGAAAACATAGGTTGACATCCCACAATTACCTCCTATCCCTCCACCAAAGGATGAGTTCTCATTTGAGAATGTTAAAATTAAATGCGATAACAATGAAGATGTTAACGATGCCTTCGAAAACCATGAGGTAATGACTATCGTGGGATTCCTATTGGCAGCTGACCCAAATACATACTTCAAAATTATAGCATAGCATGGTGCCAAACTACCTGTTGGATTCAACACTTCCACCTTAGTAGAGGCCACTCCCATACCATCATCTTAGCTTTCTTCCATGACACCTCTTCTGATCACTTCCATCCTACCTTTTAGAAACACCAATAAATGCACATCCCAAGTGACCATGTCTTCCACTACACTAGAGGCCCAATACAACAATCCTCTCTTTGCCACTTTTCCACCCAAATCCAGCACCCCTATTACCACAAAAAAAACTTCCATAATGTCCTCAAGCCATCCAATAGGTACATCCAATATGGCTCCACCAGGTCACAATCCCAATAGTCTCTCAACAAGAGTGCCCCAGATCAACCAAGAGGTATGTCAACAACAAACTACTAGGAGTATCCCAAAGGTGTTCCTTCCAATTTAGGAATGCCCCAAATTAATCAAGGGGAACCTCAACAACAACATCCTATCAATCTCAACAATTCAAGGATTATGTCTTCCTTTTTGAAACACCATGGAGTAATTGGGCCTAGCACATCCAACCCTACAACACCACCACAACATATTCTGTAGCCTCTATATGTTCTACCACCCTAGCACAATCAACAACCTCCATACATTGCACCACCTCAGCATCATCAAAATCCTTCGTATGTTCCACCACCCTGACACAATCAAAAACCTTTGTACATCCCATCACCTCAATACATTAAACAACATCAATATTTTCCATAGCCTCTACATGCTCTGTAGCCTCAATATACTCCATATTCTTAGTACGATCCACCACATGTGCCTATGACATACAAAAACATGGGCTTTGGGACCTCATACAACTAGACACCCTCTTATAATGGTGGGACAATTGTTTTTGATCCTAACACGGTGTAATCTACATCATCCCCAACTAAATCCTTTTCTCAACAACTCCAAAAAATTCAGCAACAGGTCATTAACATGCAAATATGCACTCCAAAGAGGTCATGCAGTACAACTAAACTTAGTCCTTATCCATTTGAAAAGACATTGCACATGCCACCTTATCCAAAAAAATTTGAGGCAACTAAATTTGACAAATACAAGGAAAAGGGTGATCGTTACCACCATATACAAGAATTTTTCATGGCTTTCATAGAAGTGACATACAATGACACTTACATGATGATACTATTTCCACATAGTCTTGGTGGGTCAACCATGGAGTGGTTTTACAGACTCCCTCTTGGGATACGATATTGGAATAAACTAGCTGAAAATTTCATATCACACTATTCACACAACATTGTCACACAAATAACATTAATGGATCTCTGCACTACTAAGCAGGAGAACGGTGATAACTTTTCCTCATTCTTACTATTGATGACAATTATTAAATTGTGTATTGTCATTGATGTTTACACAAGTATAGTGATGTTTACAAAAATGTCTAATCCTATCCGAGCACAGACAATTTACGCCAAGCACTCTCAGGCATTGATGAATACCAAAGTGATTTTTCAATTCTAACCAAGTTCACTCGGGCATTACTGTGTTGGTCGGGCATTGACTCCTAACAAGGCCCACTTCAGAAGAGTAAAAAACAATGACTAGTTGCAATTGGTGGTTTTTCCCATATTGGGTTTCCATGTTAGATCTTGGTGTTATCTATGTACATTTCATTTTCTTTATGGTTTATGTTTCTACAATTAATTACTAAAGGATAATCACAATTAATATCTTAAGATTTGCTATGTTAACTGAGTGACAATAGAATATCTGTGTTAACTGAGCAACAGTCACAAATTTTTTTAAGACATCTAAGGGACTTGGATTTGTTTTTGTGGTAACTGATTCATCCCTCCCCTCTCAGTTACTCAACTCATTTCCAAAAATTGGTATCAAAGCAACAAGTGCTTACAGGGAAGGTTTCAAGGCCTAAGCTAAAGATCAAAGATGTCTTATAGAAGGGAGATCCCTAAGCTTAACAAAGAAAATTTTTCTGCATGGAAAGATTTGATGAGGCTACATCTGTCTACTATTAGAGATACTAGTTTGCAATTTTGGGAACATAGATATGTGGAACCATTGATACTTTTGACTGTGGATCAGATGATAGACATGAAGCATCATAACATAATGATTATTGATATAGCCTCTGCACTCAGCTATTCTGAATTTGATGAAGTCAAGGACTTCCCTACTACCTTTGATATGTGGAACAAACTACATGATATTCATGGAGGGGATGTCAATGTAAAGAGAGAACAAGAAAAAAGTCTCAAAGGTCAATTTGATCAGATGAAAATAAAAGGAGAGGAAATTACAAAATACAGTAAAAGAATCAAGAAAAGTGTCAGTGCCATTAGAGTTTCCAGTGGAGTGATTGAAGACACAATAGTGGTTAGTAAGGTTTTGAGGAATTTACTTCCTATCTATGAAATTAGAGTTTTAGCTATTCAAGAGATGAGATGAAGTAATGGTATAACTCTAGATGTATTGGTTGTAAGGCTTACAACTTTTGAGTTGGACAACTTTGACAATTATTCTCCTAATCCTCACAATATTGAGTCTGCATTCAAAGATAAATTAAACTTTGGAAAGATGAAAGGAAAAAAAATTGACATTGATAGTGATGATGAATCTGAGATGATCTAGAAATCATTGAAGCATTACTTGCAAGGAGAGATGCAAGAGGAAAAGGATAGTACAAGGAATAATACCATTGATTTTCTTTTCATGTGATGAGGTTGGTCACATTACTGCTAAGTGTCGAAACAAGGAAGACAAAGGTGATAAAAAGTTCAAAAAGTACAAAGTCAAGAAAGATTTCAAAAGCTACAAAAGCTAGAAAGACAAAGGTAAGAAATCTTGTTATATTGCTAAAGATTCTGATAGTGATGAAGATGAAGATGAAATGGTTTATATTGCTATTAAGGATGAGTCAGATAATGAAGAAATGAAAAGAAAATACTATACTCTCATATTAGCAAGAATGACACTTGGATAATTAATAGTGGTTTTTCTCACCACATGACTAGTGATAAAACCAAATTTGAACATCTTGAGCACTATGACGGTGGGAGTGTCACTTTTGGGAATGATGAACCCTACTATGTGAAAGGTAAAGGTTGTATTTCTCTAACTGAAGGAATCAAATGTGATAATGCTTATTGGGTTGAAGGACTAAGGCATAATCTACTAAGTGTGGCACAATTGAATAACATTGGTTTCAAGGTAGAATTCATGAATGGGAAGGCCAAGCTCCTAGATGGTAAGGGAAACCTAGTTGGAACTAGCAGGAAAACAAAAGGTAATCTATTTTATCTTGATCTCAATGAAAGTTCATGTTTTATTTCATAAGTAGAAGAAAGTTGGTTATGGCATAAAAGGTTATGTCATGTGAACTTTGATAACCTGGTCAACATAAGAAAGAACAAAAGAGTAAGAGGTATTCCTATTTTGAAGAAACCTGAATTAGCAATATGCAAACAATATCAAATTGGGAAGATGGGAAAAAATAGCTTCAAGAGCAATCTGAATTACAATACAAAAGAAGTCTTGGAATTAGTGCATACTGATTTGTGTGGACCAATTGGAACAACAAGTTACACAGGTGAGAAGTATTTCATTCTATTTTTTAACGACCATTCTAGAATGATGACTATTATGTTTCTCAAAGAAAAATCAGAAGCTTTTCAGAAATTCAAGTGGTACCTTGCCAGAGTTGAAAAAGAAACATGAAAGAAACTTAAATGCTTAAGATCTGACAGAGGAGGTGAATTCATCTCTAATGAATTCAATGAATTCTACAATGAAAGAGGAATCAAAAGAAGAGTGTCTGCCCCAGGTACTCCAAAAAAGAATTTGATAGTAGAAAGAAGGAACATATCTATTATGGATTGTGCAAGAACCTTGATGATTGAAAATAATTATGCTACCAAATGCTGGAAGGAAGCCATCAACACTGCAATTCACACCTTGAACCGAGTTCAAATGAAGAAAGATATTGAGAAGACACCTTTTTAATTATGGTATGGATATAAACCTAATGTTCATTATTTCAGAGTATTTGGAAGTAAATGTTACATCTTGAAGGAAGCAAGAAATGGAAAATTTTATGTAAAAGGTGATGAAGGTATATTCCTAGGCTAATCTTGCAAAAGAAAAGCATATAAATGTTTGAATCTTACTAATCATAAAGTCATAGAAAGTGTACATGTGAGGATTGATGAGTTTGTAGAAAGAGGTGAAGACTAGAGTAGTAAAGAGCCTAAGGATTACATAAAATTTGTGTATTATGAAATTGATAATATACCTAAGACATAAGCAATGGTGACTGGACAACATCCTTTTCAGCCATTGAATTCATCTGCACAAACTCAAACAGTTCAACCCAAGTTTTAGCCTATGCAAACCAAGCTGTTGGTAGAGGAAACTGAGTCACAGACAGAGGCGCCTGAGTCTCAGACAATGGAACCTGAGTATCAGAAAGAAGAGAAGAAAAAAAAAATTGAGCATGGTGAACCAAGTGGAACAAGCCCAGATTCAAGAAGGAAGGCTCATGTACTTAAAAAATATCTCATAAGGCATCATGCATCTGAACAAATAATTGGAGATCAGATAGAAGGTGTAATAACAAGGAAAAAAATCAAAGGTACATGTTTTCTTAGTGAAATTGAACCTAGAACCATTATAGATGCATTGAATGATGAAAGCTGGATCAAAGAAATGAATGAAGAGATTGAGAAGATAGAAAAGAACAAAACCTGGACTCTTGTACCTAGACCAAAAGATAAGAATGTGATTGGTACTAAGTGGGTTCTTAGAAACAAGATGAATGAAAAAGGAGAAGTTTCTAGAAACAAGGGAATATTAGTATGTAAAGGGTATTCTCAAGAAGAGGGTATTGATTATGGAGAAACTTTTTCTTATGTTGAAAGACTTGAAGGAGTTAGAACTCTTCTGGCATATGCTACATAAAAAGGATACAAGGTATATCAAATGGATGTAAAATTTGCATTCTTGAATGGAAGTCTTGAAGAAGAAGTCTATATTGAGAAACTTGAAGGTTTTGTAGATCCTAGCAAAAGGAATATGGTTTGTAAACTGCACAAAGCATTGTATGGATTGAAACAAGCTCCTAGAGCCTAGTATGAAAGATTGCATGGTTAGTTGGTAAGTATTGGATTTCATAGAACTAATGATAATAGTAGCCTGTACATCAAAGAAGGACCTCAGAACAAGATACTATTAGTATAAATATTTTTTGATGATATATTGTTTACTGGATATGATTATTTATGTAAAGCATTCTCTGAAGCTATGAGCAAGGAATTTGAGATGTCTATGTTTGGTGAAATCAAATTCTTTATTGGTTTACAAGTTTATCAGATGAAGGATGGTATCTATATTACTCAGTCTAAATACATCAAAGAGATACTAAAGAAATTTGGGATGGAAGACTCTAGACCAGTTGGAACACCCATGCCTATTAGACAAAAGTTTTCTAAGGATGATGATTCAAAGGAAGTAAACTAAACTACCTATAGATCCATGATTGGTAAACTTCAATATGTTGCTCACACTAGAATTGATATTGCATTAGTAGTTGTTATTGTTGCAAGGTTTTCAACTAATCCTAGAGAGAATCATTTGATGGCTATTAAAAGGATTCTGAGATATCTTAAGGGTACTAAAGAGTATGGATTATGGTATAAGAAAGGAGGAAAATTTGATTTGAAGAAATTTACTGATGCTGATTGGGCTGGAAGTGTTGATGAAAGAAAGAGAACAAGTGGCAGAGCATTATTTCTTGGAAAGAGGTTAGTCTCCTAGACAAGCAAGAAAAAAAACTATATTTCTCAATCTACAACAGAAGCAAAGTATGTTGCTGCAACAGTAAATTGTTCAAATATCATATGTTTCAAACAACTATTGTCAAGTATGAAGGAAGAAATCAAAGAACCAATTATTAACTATTGTGACAACACTAGTGCTATTAACATTTCAAAGATCCCTATGATGCATACTAAGACTAAAAATATTGCAATAAAGTATCATTTCTCGAGAGAATTGGTTCAGGACAAGGAAGTAAGATTAGAATATGTGAATACTAAAGAATAAATTCTAGACATATTAACTAAAAAATTACCTAAGGATGCATTATTGTATCTTATAGGAAATCTAGGGGTAATTCCCCTAACTGAGGCTCACTAAAACGCAGTTTAGTGATGCATCAACTGAGCTACATAATAGACTTAACATGTTGATGTAGATATTCAGAGCTTATTACATATGAATCAGTACAAAAAGGTACATTAAAATTTCATTGGATATATATCAGTTGGTGTCTTTGGAATTGGTTGTCAAAGAGGGAGAGATTACTAAATCTCATTAAGATTACTGATGAATAGATTGATAACAGAGGGAGAAATCTGTATTTTAGTGATTGTGAAGACAGATGGAGTTTTTGGATGAGAATCATAATGAAGCTAAGGACATTAATAAAATTTGATTCTTATGTCTGTTTCTCTATAATTCTTTATATTATGACATTTTTTGTTGCCATCAATGCCAAAGAGGGAGATTGTTGATGACAATTATTCAATTGTGTATTGTCATTGATGTTTACACAAGTATAGTGATGTTTACACAAATGTCTAATCCTATCTAAGCACAAAAAATTCATGCCAAGAACTCTCGAGCATTGAAGAAGACCAAAGTGATTTTTAGTTCTAACCGAGTTCATTCAGGCATTACAGTGTTGGTCAGGCGTTACAGGATTTTAGTGTTGACCGAGTTAAATAGTTAGTGTTAGCCGACTAACAACAACTCATATTTTATGGTTAATTGGTTATATGCAGTAGAAAAACATGAGTTTTATTATTTATTTGGAAGGATATTAAGGCCGACTTGAAAATGCTTATCATATATCTATATAAGGTCAAGTTTGGATTAAAGTATGAGAAAGTAGAAGAGATATATGTTTATGACATGAAGAGTGATGGATAAATCAGATGGGATTCTGATTGAGGATAGAAAAAAGAGCTACAACATAATATCCAATTAGTGAGGATCAAGTAATTAGATCCATAACTAATATCTAAATTAGAAAAGATAGTTTCTTATCAAAATAGATCAATCCATTGTTACTCTCTAACAATTGTAGCAGTGATCAAAATCTCTTAACAAAGTAGACTTAATAGTCTTTTATAAATCCTCTCACAAGGTGACATTTATACATTGAAGTGTTTGAAGACCTCTAACAAGGCCACTCCTTACAAGGTGATTAAATCCTCTAAAAGGGTCACACCTAATAGTGTGTTATTGTAACCTTTAATAGGGTTGTCTCATAATAGGGCTCACTTCAGAAGAGTGAAAAATAGTGAGCAGTTGCAATTGGTGTTTTTTCCCATATTGGGTTTACACGTTAAATCTTGGTATTATCTGTGTACATTTCATTTTCTATATGGTTTATAATTCTGAAATTAATTACTAAAGGATAATCACATTTAATATCTTAAGATTTTCTATGTTAACCAAGTGGCAGTAGAATATTTGTGTTAACCGAGCAATAGTGACAAATTTGTTTAAGACATCTAAGGGACTTGGATTTGTTTTTGTGGTAACTGATTCACCCCTCCCCTCTTAGTTACTCAACTCATTTCCAACACTTACAACATTGGAGAAATTTTTCCTCCAAGGAATCTTTCCACATACCCATGAAAGATAAGATCCATATGTTCATCGAAAACTATCAACTAGACATGATGTGTGAATTTAATTCCCAATGAATCGAGACCTTTGAAGAACTAGCCAAGAAAGGGATAAAGGAAGAAAGAACCCTCACCTTAAAGGGATTCATCAAGAAAGAGGCTAGTAATCCAAAAACTTATGAAAAATCCAAATATTGGTCCAAAAATAAGAATGTGATGAATGATGGCATTGTTGATGCTAAGGTAGCCAAACTAGTAATGCACATACAAGCACTACCTACACTTTCCCATCAAACTCAATCACCACATACTATCTAGAGAGTCAACAATGCAAACACAAAAAACCAGGCAGCTAATCAGACATACCAACAAATTACTACAAGAAAGAACATCACTCCACCTCGATACTTTATGCCTCTTAAAAAACATATTGAGAAAGTTATTGAGAAATTACTACAATCTTACTCAGTCACATTGCCCAAAATTAGACATTACAAAGGTACCAAAAAACCAACATGGTGGAATGACAACAATTTATGTAATTACCACATAACTAAGGGACATAAAACTGCCAACTCTATGTAACTAAAACACATTAAGGTTTCATCGATCATGGTGAAATTGAAGTTGTCACAAATTCAAGCACCACAAATCAAGACCACAAGATCATCTCAATGCCACTAATGGATCATGGTAAATGAAAGGCCTCCACATCTGTACATGATAATAATAAAAAAATTACTTATACCAAAACATACCCAAACCTCAACATCAACACCATTACTTCCAAGGTCCAGACACTAGTTGTGTTGTTTCTACATGTTGTTCTAAGATCACAATGCAAGGAGCCCCATCAAAAGCTGTGTACTAAATAAGTCATCTAACCCACCACCAAGTCAGTATAACATATTAGATCATCTGAATAAGACCTCAACACAAATTTACATCTATGAGTTGCTTCACATTTCACCAATTCATAAAGAAACCTTAGACATAGCTTTGCAACATTCCTCTATTCCGAAAGACATAAATGTTGATGAAATTCAAGCTATGGTGGGAAATATGTCCACACAACACAATTTTTCTTTGACTAAGAAAGACATCCCAGCCCATAAACTATCTCATAATTATCCTTTTCATCTTGAAGTCTTTTTCCACCTTCATAAAATCAGACGAGTCTTGATAGATGGTGGAGCAGGTCTAAATATCTATACCCTAAAATTGGTAAAAGTTCCAGACTACTTTGACATTTGTGTAGATGTTACCAAAAAGATCATAATAAGAGTATATTATGATGAAGAGAGTCCTTCCCAAGGTTTTATAAGCCTCCCTATCATACTAGGTCCTACAACACAAGATACTGCATTCCAAGCACTTGACCTAGTGCTAGGTTACAACTTGCTCTTGGAACGACCATGGATCAGTTCCATGTAGGCTGTACCATCTACTTATCATTATTTCTTGAAGTTTCCTCATGATGGAGGTGAAATCACTATTCCTGGTGATAGAGATACTTTAATTTATTACACAAATATTAGAGGATCTATTTCTAATCAAGTACCCAACAATCAGGAGGCATCTACTGCCTCCTCATATCAAAACATAGATTGTGAAGACCTTGCTAAATCAACTGAAGAACCCACATCAGAGCTCAAAGTCCAAGTTTAGGAAAATGGATGTGTAGAGTACACCTATGTAGACTTATTCTATGTAGGAAAGCTACCAATATCACCCTGTTCTTATGGAAAACCTAGGAAACCTCTTAAGAGGAAACAACAACTATCAATTGTCTATCCACCAAAAGTTTTCATAAGACGCGAAGACATATATGAGATCACTGAAGACAAATTATCTTCTTGGTTGTATACAGATGAAGAACCCCCTGAGGTCAAAATTCTAGTACATGAATATGGATGGGGGTGTACACCATTATCTAGAAACAAGGGTATAATGGACGATCTAGATTAGGAAAAAATAAACAAGGAATTGTGGAACCAATTGCACCAACCCAAAATTAGAAGCATCATGGATTAGGTTATAGACCACCAACATAATGCATTATGAATACCTTGCTACCCTATGATATTAATGCTTGTGTTTATAAAAAAGTTGAGATATTTGAGGAACTCCATTCAGACATAGACTCGAATGACTATGAGTGGGATTCCCCACACACCACCAACACCTTACATCTTAACACTGCCATTGCATGCTTGTCTTTGAATAATAGACTAACAGATTGCTGAGCTTGGATTAATGAATTTTGGAATCGATCTGAACCTTCATCCTCATCCTCTTTAGAAGACAATGAATCAATCAATGATTCATATGTAAATACCTTGAGTGAACTCCCAATTTAATCCTTCCAAGCCAAGGATAGCATAGCTTTGGTTTACCCTGACCTTATTCATTGGGAACAACAAAATCCACTGACCGTAGATGTTTTTGAGAATGATGAAGCTATTGCTAAATTCTTCAGAATAAGACAAGGAATACCTATGGGTGATCATAAGGAAGGTTTCAACATTAAATTTGACAACACAACATATTTTATGAGTTATATCAATCCTCTAGTTGTAAAATTGAAAAAGAAAATATAAGGCTATTAGGTGAAAACTAAAAGGCACCTTCTAGCTGCAAAATACTAAAAAAAAAAGGCATATCTGAGGGTGAAAACCTATCTAAGGAACTTGAGGATGGATATTTATATACTTCCCATTACAAAATAACAATCACCATTAAAAGAAGATAAAACAATAGAAATCAACATTGGCACTGCAGAAACACACAGGTTAATCCACTTGGTAGAGTCTTTAACACCAAAAGAAATAAAATAGTTCATTCAGTTCTTTAAAGATAGAAAAATAAAATTTTCTTGGTCATACTCTCACATGCCTGGGTTAGATCCAAAATAAGTGCTACACCACCTGCCACTAAAACTAGGGAAAAATCCATACAAAAAAAGCTGTGCAAAATGCATCCTAAAATTGTATTGTTGGTAAAAGCAAAATTGAAGAAACTACTAAATGCAGGCTTTGTAAGGACTATTTGCCAATTTGATATCTAATTTGGTACCTGTGTCTAAATCATGTTGTAGATCCATAAGAATCTATATTGGCTTGTTTAAAGGATGACTTCACCTTGCTGAACATAGACATGATCGTTGATCTCACTCCAGGGTATAAGATGCTATCACTCATGGATGATTTCTCTAGATATAATCAGATCAAGATAGAACCACAAGATCAACACTATAAGATATAAAATATTACATTTAAACATGTTTGTTATGAAATATATGTATTTGAAATGTAGGGGGTAAATAAGATGCTCACCTTTTATCCTTAGATACACAAATGAAGGATCCAAACTGATTAACCCCAAAGGAAGGATCAATGCATAAATGTATCAATCATTTGGAAATAAGAGCAAAGAGGAATATCTTAAATACCCATTTATAGATTTGAATGTGTGATAGGTTTAGATATATTAAGAACTTTAATTGAAATGAATAGGATAAAAGTACTAACCTTGAAATGTTGCAGATCTAAAGAATGCTATTTTGGGGGGTCTTCACTAAGTTTCTGGAAAATCTGAGACCAAATTTGGAACACAAACACAGAGACGAAAAAAACCCATAAATATTTTTTTATTCTGATATAGTTCTAATTTTGACCCTCAAGTCAATGTCACCATTGACCCAAAATTTATGATTCTGACCTAGGGAAGAATCGACCTAAAAAGTCTCCGATAGGAAATCTATTTTTGGATCCTGAAAGTTTTCTAAGAAGGGTATCCGAATCTGCACTCTGATTTGTTGTTCCAAACCTGTACCTACAAGAAAAAGGGATTATTTTTTGGGGGGAGGGGTTTTCCTTGGTCAAACCCTAGTTTTGGAATTAACCTCAAAGTATAATTGAAATTGCATAAGTAACAAAAAGTAAATGAAAAAATTCACCTTGCTTTTAGAAGCCCTTGTGGTGGATTCAAATCCGTGGATTCACAAGTATGTATGCACAAAAAAGGATGTAGAATGTAGGATGTCTCAAATCAATTGATTGTAGATCTTCAACACCAATCTTGAATGGTTCTTTGAATAGGAAGAGGCTTGGAGGAATGTGGATGGAGAAATCTTCAACAAGAGGTCTCCATGGAGCTTGAATCATTCAATGACCACCAAAGGATGTCCTTGATGAAATGAGTTCTTGAGAAGTGATTGAATTCTTGAGAATGGATGAATTATTCAATGGCTACTTGGCTTGCTTCAAATATTTCTTCTTCACCTTTGGATCTCACTCTTCAAGTCTTAAGTTCTTGCGGTTATGCTTGATGGTTATTAAGTCTTAGAGAAAATGAGAGGAGAAAGCTTCCTTTTATATGAAACTAGGGAACAATCTTCTAGAGAGGCCTACATAGGAGAATTAAATTCCAATTATACCCATACCTCTAGAAGAGGACCTATATTAAATATAATTTAAGATTTGTTGTTCCGAAGACCAAAACAACTGACCCGAAAGTGGGAATTAACTCTTTCCAAATACAGACATCTGGAAACCCTGGAATTATGGAATTTGAACCCTGGGTCAGAAAAAGGTTGATTCTAACCTAGGTCAAGGTTGACCTTGACCCAAAAAATTTGACCTTGACCCCGAGGTCAAAGTCCTATTTTTTTAGTCTAGAGTGTCAGAAATAAGATGGAAAAAGTTGAAATGAGGCAGAACAGGGGGAAAAAGTCAAATCCAAGTCAGAGACCTATTCAAGGCACTTGACATGACCCCAAACCACTTACTCAGAATGCTAAACCAATCTACAATGGAATTGCTTCCATTTTCCAACTATACAAACACAAAATAACATTTACATGTTCCTGAGGCACTTACTGTTGGTGTGTCATGCCCTTTGGTCTAAAAAATGTAGGCACCACATATCAAAGAGAAATGAAGAATATATTTCATGACATGATCCATATCAAAATAAAAGACTATGTTGGTGACATATTGGAAAAATCCCTGGAAAGGAATATACATCTATCAGTGTTAGGGATAGTCTTTGAAAGACTTGAGGAATACAATGTACAGTTAAACCCAAAGAAGTCTATCTTTGGGGTCACATGAGGAAATTTGTTGGGATTCATTGTCTCCCATAGAGGAATAGAGATTGATCATGAAAAGGTTCAAACCATTATTAATATGCCTCCACCAACAAATTTGAAGAACTTGAGAAGTCTACAAGGCAGGATACAATTAGTAAGATGATTTTGTATAGGTTGTGTTCTGTATGCCTCAATAACAAGGGTTAGTAAGACCGATTTGCAATAGGGAAAGAAATAAAAAATACTAAGAATGAACCTATAAACAATAAAATAACAAGAAAAGATAGAGGAAAATAAAAGAATGCAAACCAAAATGCTCGAGGCTTCTATTTCTTCTCTCTTTTTCTTCTGAAATGCTATGTGTGGTGCTCAATGATGAGACCATTTATTGTCTCTATTATATTAATCTTTATACTCTATTTTTAAGTATTACTAGAATAATCATGGACTTATAATCAGTTGAACTTATGTCAAAGTATAGATAGAACCATTAAACCTATGGGTAGAATAGATATGTCATATTGTGCTAATATTATATACATGTTGCAGTATTTCATATAATAATCAGAATGTGTGTTCTAATATCTAGATCAATTTGATTAAGCTACTTGTATGAATATCTTTGCATGATAACTAACCTGCCAGGAAATAGGAGCCGCTTGGGAGTGGTCGACAGCATTCAAAGAGAACGTTAAAGACCAGCTGTGAATGGATAACCATCATGGCATCAAAAGACATGGCTAATACAAATAAGGAGCCACTATTTTAGAAATGCATGAATGTAGCACTACCATATTACCTCTGCACTTCCAGCATGTTGACTTGGTCACTTAGACTTCATTGCATATGTCATGGGTTGTTGTGTTTCCTATTTTTTCTCTCTCGCGTAGTTTCAGTTAGATGGTTCATTTTCTGTTTTAGAATAAAGAAGTCAATCCTCTATTTATAGGGAGGAGACTGTTATTTCGTAAGTTTGAAGATTTTGGAATACATTGTTCTGATTGTATCTTGCACAACAAGTTCATTTTTCATTTTTATGTACCATTCTCATGTAATCAATTCTTGAAATATAATGAAGTGACCTTTGGTTTATCTTCTGTGTTAATATATTAGTAGAAGCTGACCAAGGGGGCCCACTTGGGAGGTGGATTAGAGTAGAGTAGAATATATCTACTTTCTGTATTTCTAGCTTTCTAGATAGAAGATTATAGTTTCTTCCTACAGCATTGTACTTTGTGAATATTCCTGTAGCACCTGCAAGGATAGTTATAGTGGATGCTCTAGGTTGAAATAATAGGCTTAAGTAGAGTTTGTAATTTGTAGCATTCATTTCAATAAGGAATAGGTGTTTTTCCTTTCTTGCATCTCTAGTATAGATTCCTTTCATGTATTTTACTTTCCTGCAGCATAGGTAGAGTGACTCTTTGAGGAACTTAGTGCACATACTGTGCCGTACCATTTCAAGTATACGTCCCTGGGTTGACAAACTAAATGCACCTCATGGTGGGAGAAGTGATCCTTAGATTGAATAAAATATTCCTAAGAGAGGCTTTGGGCATGATTACTAAGCACCTATTGTGAGGCAGTTCATTTTTGGCGCCCTTGCCGAGGATGGTGTCAAGCTAAGAAACTTTCTGAGTCATTTTTTCATTTCTAAGCTAGTTTTTAGTGGTTGTAGTTTTAAATTTGCTTCACCAATGCGAAGAATTCATTTGTATGCATCAAAGGGGAAGAAGAAGAGACGAATATGGAAGATTCCTTCTAGGAGAGTCTGCAAATTTTAATGAACAAGTTGAAAAATTTGAGTTACCTTTTGTTGACGCAAGTCCCGAGTTTCCTGCAGCATCTTCCGCTGGAGAAGAGCCTTTTGATATAAGTGGTCTTCGGCCTTTCTCTGAAATCTTGGCCAGATTTCTTGATAATTTTGACCCAAATCCACCTATTGTTAACAATCTTGTGGCTAATATTCCTTTCCAACAACAACTCCAACTCCCAATACCTCTAGTAATGGCACAACCTACTTTCCCATTTCCTCAACCGAGCCTTATAAACAATGCCAATCTAAAAAATATACCCTCTTCTGCACTTCCAAATTTTTATGGGCTGATAACCAAAGATCCTGACACCTTTTTATTCAAGTTCAACATCCTCTGTCATAGCTTTGACTATAACATTGATGCCCACAAACTCAAACTATTTCCAGCGACACTGAAAGAGTCAGCCTTACGATGGTTCATGGGCTTAGGAGCAAATGCAGCAGGCACATGGGATGAGATGCAGACTTTGTTTCTACAGAAATACAAATAATATTGCAAGGGGAGTGAACCAAGGGGAGATGAAATTTTTAAAATGTCAGAGAAAGAGGATGAAACCTTGGAGGACTATGTTTCATGTTTCTTATACACCATGCAGAAGAATCCCCAACATGTTGTGGTGGAGGATTCACAGAAACTAGTCTTCTTAAGAGGAGTGAACAACAACTATTTGGAAGCATTGGACCTCATGGCTGGTGGGGACATATCCCAATCTTCTTGGGATGACCTCAAGAAAATCTATCTCAACTACTCCAGATCAACTGGGAAGAAAAGTAGAGGATATCAATTTACAGTCATTAAAGGGAGCAATTCGGGCGTTTCTAAGTTGGAGATATCTAATTTGCTAGCGGATTTCAAGAAAGACATCATTAATGATATTGCTATACATCTTGACACCGTGAATGCCAAGAAGAAACATGTAGACATTGAATTGCAGTTAGCTGAGTACTGTCATCATTGCCGTAAACAAAAGAAAGACTGCAGATGCAAGCTGGTGGCAAACCTAGAAAATCAACATTTGCCTACCGAGTACATGAATATAGAAGGAGACAATGAGAAAGTATTCTTCATTGCTCAATGTCGACCATGGGCTTCACGAAAAGGTATGCCTCAAGACCCATTACAATTTTCAAATCCTTACAATAGTCAATGGAAAAACCAAACCTATCAGAATCCTTCTCAGTACTCTTAGCCAGCTTGGAATAACCAGTGGACTAACCAAAAAAATAACCAGTGGCCTAACCAGAAAAATAACCAGTGGCCTAACCATCAAAATAACCAGTGGCCTAACCAAAAAAATCAATGGCAACCACCGCAAGGAAATTGGCAAAAAAATAACCAATGGAGGGGGCCTCCACAGTGGCCTAACCAAAATATTGCTTTTCCACAAATGCCACCTCTGGTCCCTCCTCCTACAATAATGCCACCTCCTATAGCCACTATACCTAATCCAAAGCAAACCCAATTACCTGCTCAGCCGCAACCAAATCCAAATAGCAAGAAATAACAACAGCCAATGTATACCACTGATACACAACAATATCCTACCTACGCACTAGAGATATTTGATATCCATTTGAGGTTTGGTACTACTCTTCCTACACCCAAACATCCTATTATCATAGAAGTTGTAGACACTCCTACAACATCAGCACCTCTTCCAGAGGCTATATTGCAAGATACCACCCAATCAACTCAAAAATCTAGCAAAACTGATGTTAAAAGCTTAGTTGACCCTCCTTTTCCACAAAGGATCACTATAGAAAAGCATATATCCCAAGAATAAATGTTGTTTGACATTCTTGAGTAGCTAAAAAATATGCACATCCAAATTCCTCTATTTCAAGCTATCAAAGATGTTCCTATCTATGGAAAATCTATTAAGGACACATGCCTTAAAAATCCTGGAAGGAAAAAGAAGGACCCTCAAACAATTCATGTAATAGGGAAACTTGCAGATATCATGTTGGGCAAGGTAGTTATACCCAAGTATTTAGAACCTAGAAGTCTAGTAGTTGACTTGATAATTAATGGAAAATCTATTAAAAATGCTTTAGTTGATTTGGGAGAAGCCATAAATGTAATGACCAAAGATATAATGCACAGACTAAGTATAGAGGGCTTGAGAACAAATCCAACAGTGTTGCAACTTTTGATAGTTCAATAGTCACTCTAGATGGTCTTATAGAAGATGTGGTAGTCACCTTAAACTCATGGGAATATCTTGCTGATTTTCTTATCTTATTACAAAAATTAAACTTTGCTGGCTATCCAGTCATCCTAGGGAGACCTTGGTTAGCCATGACTGATGCAAAATCTAGTAATAGATTAGGAAGTATGACAATTTGAAATGGTCAGGCAATAGAGAAGCTAGCACTCTATCCTCCTGCGCAGCCTCAGCCAGATTTGAGAGATCCTATTTGGCCAAAAATAGGGGATGAGGAAGAAGAGGTCAACTCAGTTTCTCAGCTTATGATGATGCATAGACAATCTTTTCTAAAAATGCAAGAGGAAGATGTTGCAATACAGAGAATTCTTACCAATGAGTGTATAGTAGAAAAGGATGTTTCTGAAAGTTTTATTTTATAGCTATGTACATATGAGGAATGTGTCTTTCCAGCAAGCCATGAGATAATTAGCCAATTATTTCCATGTGAAGTAGCTGCAAGCCCAGTACCTAAGATGTCAATGGTAGAGCTAACAAATACTGTGGAAATTTCCCTTGGTCACAATCTCCATGTAAACAAAAATTTGCCACCGCCACAATTTTCATTGTTAACCAAACTCTTGTGTAAGCATGAGAAAGCCTTTTCTTGGGATTATGGAGACATGCTATGTCTAAACCCAAAACTCTGCACCCATAGGATCTACATTAATGATCGTAGCTTACCAGTCCGTCAGCCTCAAAGAAGGATAAACCTAGCATTAAGAGAAATAGTTAAAACTAAATTACAAAAATTACTAGATGTTGGTTTCATCTATCCAATCTCTGATAGAAAGTGGGTATCACCTTTGGTCATTGTACCTAAGAAAGGAGGAAAATGGAGGATATGTGTGGATTACAGAAAGTTGAATAATGCCACAAATAAGGATCATTTTCCTTTACCCTTTATTGATCAAGTCCTAGATACTCTAGCTGGTAAGAAATACTTTTCCTTTCTGGATGGATACAACGGTTACAACCAGATCAACATTTCTCAAGAAGATCAGGAGAAGACTACATTCACATGCCCCTGGGCCACATATGCTTATTCTGTATTACTATTTTTCTTATGCAATGCACCAAATACTTTCCAGAGAGCTATAATCAACATCTTTGCTGACATATCACATGATTGTATGAAGATATATATGGACGACTTTACTACATTTGGTGTCACCTTTGAGAAAGCCCTGAAGAATTTGGAAAGAGTACTAATCAGATGTCATGAACACAACTTGTTTGTCAATAGTGAGAAATGCTTCATGATGATGCATGAAGTTGTAGTGCTGGGACATTTTATCTCTGAAGTTGGAATCTAGATAGATCCTACAAAAATAGAGGTAATTCTCACACTACCTATTCCTAAAAAGAAAAAGGATGTTAGGTCTTTCCTAGGACATGCTGGCTACTATAGGAGGTTTATCAAATTTTTTAGTCAAATAGCTAGTCCTCTATATACTTTTCTTACCAAATAGGCCGAATTTAATTGGACAAAGGAATGTAATGAATCCTTCTTGCAGCTTAAGACAATATTGACAACTGCACCCATACTTAGGGGCCCTGACTAGTCTTTGCCATTTCACATTCATACAGATGCTTTAGACTATGAAATAGGTGCTTTCCTAGGACAAAAGTCTAGTAACCTAGAGAATTCAATTTACTACATTAGCAAGAGCCTCCATGGACCAGAGTTAAACTATACAGTGACTGAGAAACATGGACCAGAGTTAAACTATATAGTGACTGAGAAAGAATTACTAGTATTAGTTTATTATCTAAACAAATTTCGTCATTACATAATTGGCTATCCTACTTTTGTTCATACTGACCATGCAGCATTAAAATATCTCATGAACAAACCTTCTATTATAGGAAGGTTAGCAAGGTGGCTTCTTCTTTTGTAGGAATTTGACATTACTATAGTTGACAAGCCTAGCAAGGAAAATGTAGTAGCTGATTATCTATCTAGAATTCACCATGTTGAAGAAGATACTACTCTGATAGATGATGCATTTCTTGATCAACATTTGTTTCATATTACTGTCCAAAGTCTATGGTATGCTGACATAGCTAATTAACTTGCAACTAACAAGATGCCAACACATTTTTATTATAAGGATAGGAGACTACTTGTCGAGAAAAGATTTAATTTCTCTTGGATTGATAGCATACTATTTTACATTTGACCTGATCAAGTAATGTGGAGATATGTGTGAGAAGATGAGACATATGACATTCTCCATGCATGTCATAATGAGCCATGTGGAGGACACTTTGCAGCAAAAAGGAAAACCCAAAATAATTAGCTGACCAACCAGATCAGATGTAATGCCCCTAAATCCATAGGTGGTAGTAACTCCATTTGACAAATGGGGCATGAACTTCATTGGCCCAATAGACCCTCCATCCAATGGGAAGTCTTACATCCTGGATTCAAACTTCGGAGATAAAATATTAAATGTAAGGAAATATACAAGGTTGAGACACCTTATTCCTAACATTCTCCCACTTGTCGAACACCTTGTAAGAGCCAAAGGAAATAACAAGATTTAATTGCTATAGGCTGAGAGGCCCATAGACTCCGAATACCATCTGAACTTCTCTGTACCCATAGGTTTTTTCAATGCATCCGCAACATTCTTTACTGTATCTACCTTCTCCAAACTTACCATTCCATCCTCTACTATATCTCTCACAAAGTGAAACCACACATCAATGTGCTTGGTTCTGGCATGGAAAGTTGGATTCTTCCCAAGGAAAATAGCACTTTGATTGTCGCAAAAAATTGTAATCTATCTTGCATCAACACCAACATCTAAACATAGTCTCTTTAGCCAAATGGCTTCCTTAAAAGCATGAGTAGCTTCCATGTACTCTACTTCTGTCATGGACAAAGCAACCACAGGTTGTCACTTACTCATCCAACTGATGGCACCACCAAACATAGCGAACACATAGGCACTGGTGGATCTCCTGCTATCAATGTCACCTACCCAATCTGAATCCACAAACCCATGAATACAAATTGAATGCGGAGCTCCAAAAGAGTTTCCATGATAGCATATGAAATAATCTGATGTACCATTCAAATATCTAAACACTCTCTTAACTGCATCCCAATTTACCTGTCTAGGTTTAGCCATAAACCGACTCAGGACTCCCACTACTTGGGCAATGTCTGGTCTAGTACAGACCATAGCATACATAAGGCTGCCAACTACACTCACATAAGGTACTTTTCTCATGTCCTTCACCTCACTAGGATATTTTAGACAATAATCCATAGATAACTTTGTCCCCATAGAAACAGGAACACACAATGGTCTGCAATTTGCCATGCTAAACCTTTCCAACATAGACTTCACATACTTACTCTGACTCAACCAAAGTTTTCTGTTAGACCTATCTCTGCTGATTTCCATACCCAGAATACACCTGGCTACCCCTAGATCTTTCATCTCAAACTATGCTGACAACTGAAACTTCAAATCAGAAATCATACCCATACCCTTCCCAATCAACAACATATCATCAACATATAATGCAATAATAAGAAGGCGATCATTGTCAACTTTGAAATAAACACAATGATCTGATTTCAATCTTAGAAAACCAATCGACAACACAAAGGCATCAAATTTAAGGTACCACATCCTAGGAGATTGTTTCAAACCATACAGAGACTTCTTTAATCTACAAACCAAAGACTCTTTACCTTTCTAAACATAGTGCTCAGGCTGTCACATATAGATCTCTTCCTCCAAATCACCATGAAGGAAAGTTATCTTCACATCCATTTGTTCTACCTCTAAATCATACGATGTTGCTAGAGATAACAAAAATATAATGGATGTAAGCTTTGTAACATGAGAGAATATTTCACCATAATCAATTCCCTCCACCTGTGAATACCCCTTTGCAACTAATCTGGCCTTGTACCTCTCAACACTTCCATCTGCATAGAATTTCTTCTTAAACGCCCATTTTCTTCCAACAGGTTTCCGTCCTTTAGGAAAAGGTACTAGGTCCCAAGTTTTGTTCTTCTCCAACAAAGCCATCTCATCATCCATGGCCTCAATCCAGGAACCTGCATCTTCCATACCTATAGCCTCTTTCACAGATCTAGGCTCATCAGTTTTTGTAATCAAGGCATAAGCACAACTGGAATCTAACATAGAAAATCCAAACCTCTCTGGTTACTTTTTTTCTCTTATGGATATCCTCAAGGGATGAGGTTGAATTTTTTCTACCTATTCTTCTAAATTTTTAGAGCTGCTAGAGCTCTCCTCATCATCAGATCCATCACGGTCTCTCTGTTGAGTCTTCTCAGGGGTAGGAGGCAACTGAACAAAATCTTCTTTCATTTCTTTTTCATCTAGCTATAGAAAATTAGGAGAAGGTGTTAGCTCTCTAAAAATAACATTTCTATTATACAAAACCTTACCAACCACAAGATCCCAAAGCTTGTATCCTTTCACACCAACACTATAGCCAACGAAGATACATTTTACAGCCTTGTTTTCCAACTTAGATCTTCTCTCCTTAGGCACATGTGCATAAGCTTCACAACCAAAACCATGAAGATGTCTAACTGAAGGCTTCTTACCAGACCACACCTCCAAGGGTGTCTTACCAACAAGAGGTGATGTAGGAGATCTGTTAACTAGATAGCAAGAAATGGCCACAGCTTTAGCCCAAAATCTTTGTTCGAGGCCAACTCCACTAAGCATACTCCTAGCCTTCTCCATCAGTGTCCTGTTCATTCTTTCTGAAACTCCATTTTGTTGTGGGGTATAATGAGTTTTCTTATGCCTCTTGATCCCTCATTCTTTACAAAACTATTCAAACTCTGCTGAATAAAACTCACCACCATTGTCAATTCTCACACACTTAATTCTTTTACCAGTCTGATTCTCTACGAGAGGTTTAAATTCCTTGAACCGACTGAAAAATTGTGTCTTGATTTTAAGGAAATAAATCCATGTCCTTCTACTATAATCATCTATAAAAGATACAAAATATGTAGATTTGGAGAGTGAAGGAACTTTAATAGGACCAAACACATCTGAATGGATAACATCCAAAATACTAGAAGACTTGTGAGAACTAGAGTAAAACTGAGCATGATTTTTCTTACCATAAAGATATTGTTCGCAGAAGTTAAACTCAAGACTAGAATCATTTAACCCCTTAATGAGGTTTTTATTTTTCAGGGTTCTAAGACCCTTCTCACCAATGTGGCCAAATCTCATATGCCAAAACATTGTCTTTTCTGCAGGAAGTTTTCCTTCCAAAGTGTTAGCACCCTTTGGTACACTTGCTGCACTACCATCAGAACCCATTACGACAGACTTCTTCACTGCTGGTTCAGATGGTGGAGATGAAGTGACTACTAATCTCTTCCTTGAGATAGAAGAACTATTGCACTGTGAAGTGCAAGCATCCAGCTAAAACAGGGTACCTCTCCTAGTACCTTTCGCGAGCACTATAGCTCCTCTAATCATCTTGCATCCATCTTTCAAAAAAATAACTTGCACACCTGCATCATTCAACATACTTACAGATAACAAGTTTTGTGCCAAACGTGGGATGTGCATTACCCCATTGATCCCCTTTATTCATCCATCAGGGAATCTGATAGTGACTCTTCCTCGTCCAACTATCTCTAGGTGAGAATCATCACCTTTCCACCATCAAACTCCTCGTACTTTGAGAACCAACTTCGATGAGAGGTCATGTGAAAGAATCACTTGAGTTAATCAGCCACACATCATTAGATGCATGAGTGGCCAAGGCTGTGACAAAAGCATCCCCATCTTCTTGAGATTTTTCATAATCAGAATCTGGGATTTTCTTCTTCTTCTTTGGTTCTTTGCAATCCTTATGGAAGTTCCCAGTCTTACCACAGTTCCAACATGTTACCTTAGACTTTCCAGGAGTCTTAGATTTCCCATAGGATTTAGATCTACCCTTTTCACACTTATTGTCATTTTTCCTTCCTCTGTCTTTGGATCTACCATGAATAGCAAGGGCTTCCTTGGTTGAATCGGAAGTCTTTCTTTGCATCTCTTTAGATAATAGCGAAGACACCACATCATCCATTTGGAAAGTGATAGTAGTAATCCCTAGGGCCATCACAAGATGGTCCCATGAATCTGGCAAGGAACATAGTAGGGTCATACATCGATCCTCCTCCAACTTGACACCAGTTGATGTCAACTATGCAATCAACATATTAAACACATTTAGGTGATCTGCAACGGATCCTCCTTCCTCCATTCTCAGAGAATACAACTTCTTTCTCAGGAACAATTTGTTCACCAAGGACTTGGCCTGATACACAGACCCAAGTTGTGTCCACAATTTGTTTCCGGTCTTCTCATCGAGAACATTCAGGAGAACAGTATCTGCTAGATAGAGTCTAATGAGACCCTTAGCTTTCCAATCCTTGAGATCCCAATCTACTTGAGGAATGTTTACTAGTTTTACATCATTATCAACCACCTCCCATACATCATGGTCTACGAGCATTTCTTCCATCTTGAGTTTCCACAACTCAAAGTTTGTGCCATTGAACTTTTCCACCTCCATTCTACTGTATGAAGAACCTGCCATCTCTTCCTGCAATAAGGTTATGAATACTCTGCAAAAATTCTCCCACTGAACTGGAGATTATCTCAAAAAACCCATACCCTAACAAATAGAACCAAAACTGGCTAGGCTCTGATACCAACTAAAAGGAAACTAAGTGTGCGGAAAATAGTTCCCTATGCTAAACTCCCGAGAAGAGGATCGTGCAAATTTAGATTTAACCCTTAGCAATTACAAAATGATAATACAATAATATGCATACATAGAAAAATGAGAACGACACAATGATTTACCCTGGGGAAAACCTTTCGTTAAAAAACCCCAGCACTCCAAAACCTACACAATGTATTAATGAAAACTAATACTGTTTACAATACACTTGCAATGCAAGTTCTTTCAAGAGATAATCGACACTTGAAGACAAATTCGGCAGCATAAAAACATTCCAACAATACACTCTTCTCACTCAGATTTGCAACCCTAAAAATTCTTATATCATGCGATCCACTTTTTAGGTCAACTTCCAAAAGGCAGCCATATTAGGGTTTTACCATTCTCTGAGAACAGTACTCAACTGATTAGTACAGTACTCAACTGATTGCAGAAGAGTGTACAGTACTCAACTGATTAGTTGCCACATGTCTTTCATGTCTTCACCTATCATCGAACCTTCCATAATTAGCTCTTACAAATATTAATGACCATCATAGGAATCCGTCATAACCATTTCAGTCATGATTACCTTACACATTGTCTAAAGTGCCGACATTTGGAAAATATTAAATGTAAGGAAATATAAAAGGTTGAGACACCTTATTCCTAACAAGCTATAGACAAGATGGCTGGGGCCATATGAAATAAATCATATCTTCAACAATGGCACCATCCAGTTGACAACAATTGATCTAGTACACTTCAAGATACTAGTCAATGGACATCGACTGAAAGTTGTATCACCTGTGTGTGTGTAAATGGGTACCTGTCAGAATCAACACAAACACTCAATAAGTCATTATATTAGCTCAAAAGGGTTAGTAAAAGCATGTAAAGCATATAGAACCCACTAAAACCGACCTATTGCCTG
>MU223797.1:708049-765877 GCA_018584345.1 Thuja plicata
TAATTAAATACTATAGCCATGTTTGATTTTAATTTGATTTGATTGGTCAAAATTGATTTGAATTGTATGGCTATAATAGTTAATATAAATCAGTGATAAAAATCACCTAGGACATTAAATTGATTAAGAGAATTATGCCAAGCAGTAACAGGGTCGTTTGGACATAAATCGAGGGTATGATCACACTTAGGGAAAATAGGGTCCATAGTTGCGACAGACCAAATTCAGGTGGTTACATCACCAACCTCAAACAAAAGATGACTTCCTACAACAATTCCAACAACAAATTTCGAATGAGCAATAGGTAACACTTCCTACAGCAGAGGGTGAAAAAATTCTTCTTGCTGCTCTTCAATAGAATTCCATCGAGCATGTCCATAATAAAAACTTTGTGTTTCCATGAAGTTCATTCCTCCATTCACTTTCGACTTCTACTTTCCAACTCATCTCATTTCTTTATCTTCCACCCACCCACCTTCCACATCATCAACCTTTTCCTTTAATTGCCTTCAATAAGAGCTGAGTACGCTGATGCAAGCCTTCGCCACTTTCGTTCCACTCTCGCAACATTTTTATGGCACATGCAAACATCGAATGACATGTACAAGCTTTTGAAATTTTTTCCATTTTAGTGCATAGATTTTGATGATTATATCTAGTACTGCAATAAATGTATCATTACAACATTAAGCCAGTTCCATTCCTCATGCCAAGTATGCCAAGTGTGGACACTTGTCAATGTTTCATAGGGGGGAGGGAAGTGTATTAATTCCTAAAATGTCATTTCTATTTAGTCCTAAAATATTTAACATCACATCAAATCTATACTTCGCCTTTGTCTCATTAAAGTCTATTGCTATATCACACAACTGTCGTACCTTTATTCCCAAATTGTCTCTAATTGTCAGACCTGATGTGAATCATAATTAAATTATGTGGAAACCTACAGTAAGAAATATAATTTCTCTTGTTAAAATACATCACCATTATTCATGCTGAGGATAACAAAGGAATTCAGAAGGAAGCCCATAGCTTTTTTAAAAAATGAGTAGTCTGAAATTCAAGGAATAAGGCATTTATCTATTACAGAGCAGACAAATTGAAAATTGGCAAGCACATATCAGAGGCTAGTTGTAGAGACATGAGTAGGTAGTACATAGTGTGTTACTTTCAGACGTTGAAGCGGTCAGAAGGTTTAATGCATGTGGTTGGTTAGGGTATTTCTTAAAGTTAACATAATTTGATGAAGACTCAGCAGCTGAATTTGCAAGTACATTTGAAGAAGGGAAAGCAACTGTATGGGGATTGATAGTGGTCACCACAAAGGAACAGATAGCAGAATTTACTAGATTACCAATGGTTGGAGAGAACTACCCTAATGTTCATAATGCCAAATCAGACAGGGCTCAGTTTACCCTACCAGGCGACCCTCAACTAGAGATTACCAAACGAGGGTACAAAAGAATGTCTATCCTTCCACCATATAATGAGTTGTCTACACATATTATCAGGTATTTTACATGTGAAGGGAGATTTTCCAATTTACATGCACATCATTTTAAATTACTGAGTTATTTAAGGCATAATGTTCCAGTAAATGTCCCTAATTTCTTGTACAATATGCTATGCATCAGTGCCAAGGATACCCAAAAAGGAAATGTCAATTCTGTCACCCACCATGCCCTAGTTAAATTTTTAATAGAAAGATGTCTTAGGGATTCCTCTCCCATGGCATGGTCAGAATTTGTCTAGCATAAAACCCTACAACCACAAGTTAACCCTAATGTGAAATCTGTTCATGATAATGCAATGCCAATTGACCCAGTCATTGAGCAAGACACCCAGGGGGCAGAAACTAAAAATATACAAGAAAGTATGACTTTACCTGCTCATGAGAGAAATGTTACCACTTCTTCCCGAACCAAATGAAAATGAAAATTAGAGGGAGAAACTTCTGTTCCTGTAGCCAAGCCACAAACCCCTACTGCTTCAAAGGGGAAGAAAAGGATGTCGGTTCCTGCAATAACTACTCCTACAACAAAGAAATTGAAGAAGGCTATTAAGAAAAAGGCTATAGAGATTGAAGAAACCCCTGTGTGAAGAAGCCCTAGAATGAGAGGATAGCTCCCTAGAGTGTCCTCAGAAAGCCAACCTGCTTGTCCTTTGCAATTTGATGAATAACCCAATGTACAAATCATTCTGGACGACTCCCCAAATCAGTCTGCAACTTTAGACTTTCCTCCAGAGTCCACATTCAATAGAAACATATGAAGCTGAACCTGATGTTTACCAAAATAGTCCTAAGGAAATCCATCAAGATATCATAGACAGTAACGAGGAGAGTGCCTCAGTAATCCATCAGTCATCCTACATAGAAACAGCCTTAGTGCCCTATAATAGAACTTGGTTAATAAGTTTATTAGAGCAGTCATGGAAGGAGCAGAGGAGGCAGAGTAGCCAGGCAGAAAATTGTGGCCCAATCACCTTGGATACACTTCTCTTTGGCTTACATAATAAGTACATTTTAACAACAAATTTATGGGGAGAAGAGAAAAATAAAGTTAAGAAAGTAATAACAGAGCAAGGGGAGGAGATTGCAGAATTGAAAGAGCAATTGGCAAAACAAAAACAAAATATGGATCATGCCCTCAATTTGGCTGATCAAATAATTGCATACATGCCACCCCCTAGGGCTTATACCATATGTTTGAAAGAACGGTTCCTATTATTCCAACTAATGATGACCATTAAAGATATAGAATTTGAGTTTAAGTCAGCCCAAGAATTTTATGGCCTATACCAGACCCTTCCCTCATGGTAGAAGAATTTACTTTGTGAGCTGTACATACATAACTTCATCAATCCAGCAGAGACTGAGTGGAACCCTCTACTTTATGTAGGGGATGTACACCTAAAGGAATTAATGTCTTGGATGCACAATGAATCCAACTATGATAGACAAATGGAAAATTATAGGGAACAGGAGAAAATAGAGCCATTGACATTAAGGGAAGAAAGTAGAAAGCCAGATATACTCCTTAGAGATTGGCTCAATTTGACATATGGAAAAATTAAGGAGGAAACCAGGGATAAAATTTTTGGGATTTGAATAGAGGTTTATGCAGAGTATGACAGTTTGTCTTACTTCATCTTTCAGAGAGCCCTGGCTGGTGCCAGAAGCTGATGGGGTAGGTTATCCGTGGCATTGAAGGAATGAGAACCACATAGTCCTATCAACCTCCAAGAAACTATTCAAAGAGCACCAAAGTACATGCAACTAGGAAGGAAAATTAGACAGAAACTCTAGTGTCCACTCACCATGCAGTCACCAATGCTCCTTTGGCCCCTGTATGACATCAATACTGATAGACTTGATTGACTACAGGAAGATCATAGAGTGGATGTCTAGGAGAAGACAAGGGGGTTCTATTACACTTTCAAGAGCTAGAGGTGAGGGAGGACAAAGGTTGGATATTTCAGAGCAACTACCAGAAGATGTAATGCTTGAGGACAAGCATTCAACTTACCAGGGGGCAGATGATGAGACCATTTATTGTCTCTATTATATTAATATTTATACTCTATTTTTAAGTATTACCAGAACAATCATGGACTTATAATCAGTTGAACTTATGTAAAAGTACAGATAAAACCATTAAACCTATGGGTAGAATAAATATGTCATATTGTGCCAATATTATATATATGTTGTAGTATTTCATATAATAATCAGAATGTGTGTTCTAATATCTAGATCAATTTTATTAAGCTACTTGTATGAATATCTTTGCATGATAACTAACCTGCCAGGAAATAGGAGCCACTTGGGAGTGGTCGACAACATTCAAAGAGAACGTTAAAGACCAGCTATGAATGGATACCATCATGGCATCATAAGACAAGGATACTACAAATAAGGAGCTACTATTTCAAAAATGCATGAATGTAGCACTGCTATATTCCCTCCATAATTCTAGCATGTTGACTTGGTCACCCAGACTTCATTAAATATGTCATGGGCTATTGCGTTTCCTATTTTTTCTCTCTAGCGTAGTTTCAATTAGATGGTTCCTTTTCTATTTTAGAATAAAGAAGTCAATCCTCTATTTATAGGGAGGAGACTATTATTTTGTAATTTTAGATATTTTGGAATACATTGTTCTAATTGTATCTTGCACAACAAGTTCATTTTTTAGTTTTACGTACCATTCTCATGTAATCAGTTCTTGAAATATAATGAAGTGACTTTTGGTTTATCTTCTATGTTAATAGATTAGAAGAAGCTGACCAAGGGGGACCACTTGGGAGGTGGATTAGAGTAGAGTAGATTAGATTTACTTTCTGTATTTCCAACATTCTAGATAGAAGATTACAATTTCTTCCTGCAACATTGTACTTTGTTAATGTTCCTACAACACCTGCAAGGATAGTTATAGTGGATGCTCTAAGTTGAAAGAATAGTCTTAAGTAGAGTTTGCAAGTTGTAGCATTCATTTCAGTAAGGAATAGGTGTGTTTCCTTTCCTGTAGCTCTAGTATAGATTCCTTTCATGTATTTTACTTTCCTGTAGCATAGGTAGAGTGACTCTTTAAGGAACTTAGTGCACATACTGTGCCATACCATTTCAAGTATATGTCCCTAGGTTGACAAACTAAATGCATCTCATGGTGGGAGAAGTGATCCTTAGATTGAATAAACTATTCCTAAGAGAAGCTTTGGGCATGATTACTAAGCACCTATTGTGAGGCGGTTCACTTAGTATTTGTATCGACAATGTCTATGACTTGGGAGTTTTGAGAAAATGATTATCGATTATGATCACAAGAATTCTTTGATTCTTTGTACGATAATCCTACAGAGTAAGTGTGCACAAAATATTGAAATCCTGGATCCTTCAAATGGTTGTGAAGGGTTGATTAGATAGAATATGGAAATGATATTGATGGTTGATATTGATCCTAGAGATTATAGATTGAATGGTTGAGATAAAAAGGAACTAGAGAAGCAATTAGTAAACTCCACCTCTTTAAATAGGAGAGAAAAGGTGATGTTTTAGTTAACTAAGGAGAAACCAGTAAAATCTACCTCTTCAAATTGGAGAGATGAGAAGAAACTAGTAAACTCCACCTCTTCAACTTGGAGAGAAGAGGTAATGTTTAAGCTTGTGTTCTATACACCTCAATAACGAGGGTTAGTAGCACCAATTTGCAATGGGAAAACCATAAAAATACTAAGAACAAATGTATGAAAAATACAATAACAAACAAAGATATAGGAAAACAAATGAATGCAAACCACAATGCTTGAGGCTTGCATTTCTTCTCTCTAATCCTTTTGAAACATTGTGTATGTGGTTCTCAGTATTGGTATTGACATCTTCTATGACTTGGGGAGTGTTGAGAAAATGATTATCGATTATGATCACAAGAATGCTTTGATGCTTCGTACAAGAATCCTATAGAGTAAGTGTGCAAAAAATCTTGAAATCCTAGATCCTTCAAATGGTTGTGAAGGGTCGATTATATAAAATATGGAAATAATATGGATCGTTGAGATTGATCCCAGAGATTAGAGAATGAATGGTTGAGATCAAAAGGAATTGGAGAAGAAATTAGTAAACTCAACCTCTTCAACTAGGAGAGAAGAGGTGATGTTTTAGTTAACTGAGGAGCAACCAATAAACTCCACCTCTTCAACTTGGAGAGAAGGTTGATGTTTTAGTTTAACTGAGGAGAAACTAGTAAACTCCACCTCTTAAACTTGGAGAGAAGAGATAATGTTTTTGTTAACTGAGAAGCGACCAGTAAAATCCACCTCTTCAACTTGGAGAGAAGAGGTAATGTTTAGTTAACTGAAAAGTTGATCATGAGTTACCTTTTTGAGCTTGAGAAAGGATTTATTGAATATTTAATTAATTTTTGGAATTTAACTATTCAAACATGTGATAATTGAATTCTTTTTTATTTAGAATAAAATGGTTGAGTGAACTTAAATTAATTTAATTAATAAGTTTAAATATTTAAATTTAAACTTTAGGAAATTGAGTTTAATTAATTAAGGTTAATTAATTAAATAATTTTTTTTTGGGGGAAATGATTTGGGAAATGGATTTAGAAGAAATAAACGATTAATTAATGATTAAAAACTATTAATTAATAGATGATTATTAGTGTTTTAATGTAAGGTCACGAGTATGTCCATTTTAGGGTGTCTAAATTTGCCCCTCTTTGATGCATTATGGCTTATCGCATTGTGTCAAAGAATCTTTTATTTTGATCTTGCCCTAGCTTTCCCCAGTGACATCAGGTGGACTATATGCCCCCTCAACAATTTAAGCATAAAAATGTGTCAGATGAACATTTATTTGTTGATAATGTTGAATCACTATATGATGATGATGAATGCTTTCCTATGTTAGTTATGATGCTATTGATGATGGATGCATTGATTATATGATCTACTATACATGACATGTTTTTTATTTTATTTTCTTTATGCAATAAATGAATGCAAACTTAAAATGTACCATGTGTTTTAGTAAATGAATGTGTTAGTTATAAGAAAGTTAGTGATAGATTCATTGAAATAGGAAGGGACCGAATGAAAGATGGAGTGATGAAACCAAGTCGCTGCCATGTTTTCCAATTTTATTCATCATTGCACCTTATTATGAAAAGGAAGAGACTCAAATGCACCTAGATATTGACCATCTGGATACTGCTATGATCTTTGATAACCAGAAGTAGAGAAAATGAATAGAAAGAGAACCAAATCCACCCAGATATTGACCATCTGGATACTGCTACGATCTCTGATATAAAGGAGAACCAAATTCACCCAGATATTGACCATTTGAATATCACTATGATTTTCGATAAGAAAAATAAAATTACCAAAGAGAAACCCAATGTACCCAGATATAGACCATCTAGATACAACTATGATTTCTTGATAACAACAAGTAGATAACAGAGAAAAATTATTCAATTCTTTTCCAGGGGTTAGCTTAGATCGTGGAACTGCATGACTTCCAGATGTGTTACAAATCCTACCATATTTATCTTGAATCATCATTGCCCTAGAATTGAATTGAAATAGTCCACAAACAACAATCAATCAAAACAAGATCACGATCCATCATAGCTACTCTCATCACTTAGTGGTATCCTTGAGTAGGGTAAGAACATAATCACAAAAGATAAATTGATAACTGACTAACATGACTGACCTAGTCAACAATTTACTATTCCTTGATTTGCTTGATTTTATGATGCTTGATTGTGTCTGGTTTTAGGAATGGATGACTTATTTAAGATTGATCTATCTAGTTTTGAGTATATCTGTCACTGTGTAAGACAATTGATAGGTTGATTTGAAGATTGATTGAATCATTTGATTGATGACAGATTGGATTGCTGATAAAGCTCAGTCATATGAGTCCATTGTTGATTTGCAAAGCTCATAGTTTTGACCTTTGATTGATTTTTTGATCGCCATTCACTTGTTGATAATAGGGATGATTTATTGCTGAGATTTTGCAATTTTTGATTTTTTGATGATCTATTTTTTCAGGCCATTTTGCTCTTTTTAGGATTTTTGATGACTTTTTAAGATTTTTAGGGATTTTTTAGGAGTTTTAGAATTATTCCCTAGTCTAGTGGACTAGTGAAAACCTTGGATAAGCATGATGCTCAAAGGGGATTGTGCTTCTAAAAACATCTTGGGTACTTAATCTTCCATGCGGGGAGCACAAGCTTTTGATCTTTTGGAGCTCAATGATGGCAAAGCGGGATTTGAACACTTGGCACCTATTTGCCAGGTTTTCACCAAGGTACCTATCCAATAGTGCCTATTTGCCAGGTTTTCATTGAGAGAAATTGTGTTTCTCTTTAATTTAACCCTGTCTCCTTGGTTCTTAAATAGTGCCTGTTTGAGGTACCTCAAAGAATAGTTGCCAAACCTCTATTATTAGTTGTATTGTGAGAATGGACTCATCTGGAAAGTCAGACACTATAGGTTGATGATCTATTTTTGGTGCCTCTTCTAGTTGATATTTAATTACTTTCCCTTTGATATCCTTTCAATCCACGTAATCTATGTAAAATTCACTTAAGATCATGACCCATTTGGCGAGTCAACCTATTAGTGCTTCTTTACTCAAAAAGTACTTCAATGGATCAATGTGTGCTATTAGAATTGTTTGATGACTCAACATGTATTGTTGTAGCTTATGGGAAGCAATGACAACTGTGAGACATGAATTTTCAATTTTTGAATAATTTATCTCATAGCCCATCAATGTTCTGCTGAGGTAGTAAATGGATCTTTCCTTTCTTTGGTCATCATGTTGTGCCAAGAGAACACCTAGTGTTGACTCTATTGTTGAGATATATATGGGGAGTGGCCTGCCTTGAATGGGTGACACTAATATAGGAGACTTAAATAGATAATCCTTGAAGATTTAAAATGCTTGCTTGTATTTGTCTGTCCATATGAAGGTCACATCTTTATGCAGTAGGTATTGGAATGCGTCACACTTGTCTGCTAGTTGGGAAATGAATCACCTGATAGATTGAAGTCTTCCTTATAAACCCCTTAGTTGCCTCAGATTGGTTGGTGGTGGAATTTCAAGGATGACCTTAACCTTTTCTGGGTCCACTTATATGCCTTTATGTGATATAATGAATCCAAGGAGATTTCTAGAAGTAACTCCAAATGCACATTCCTTTGGATTTAGTTTGACCTTGTACTCCTGCATTCGATCAAATATCAGGCCTAAAACTTGTAGTTGAGTTTCCCTGAGCATTAATTTGGCTAGTATGTCATTGAACTAGTCTTCCATTATTTTATGAATTAGACCATGAATGATCATGGTCATTTCCATTTGATAATTTGCACTTGCATTTTTTAGACCAAATGATGTTATGTTCCAGCAATAAGTACCCTAGGCACATGTGAATACTGTCTTGTGTTGGTCCTCTGGTGCAATCCTGATTTGGTTATATCCAAAGAAGTCATCCATGATGATAACATTTGGTTCCTTTATGTTAGGAAAAATGTCATGTTAATGTTTGGTAGAGGAAAGTCATCCTTGGGATAAGCTTTGTTCAAATATCTAAAATTTGTGCATATATGAATCTGACCATTGTGTTCGGTTATAGGCACCGGATTAGATATCAAATATACATATGGAATTGGTCTTATGAATCCTACATCTAGGAGTTTCTTCAATTTTGATTTGACAAGTAAAGCGATGTGCAGATGCATCTTTCTCAATCTTTGTTTAGCAGGTTTTTCATTTGGTAATAATGGTAGATGATGTAGCACTATCTCCGGATCTAAACTTGGCATGTCTATGTAAGACCATGCAAAGTTGATTTTCCTTTCCTTGAAGAAACTAATGAATCATCCTCTTTCCTCTGGTGTAAGAGACTTAGCCACATATATATGTTTAGGGTCCCTTTCATCCCATATATTGAATTCTTCTATTTCTTTTGCTAGTAACACAAAATTTTCTTCTATCAAGGGGAGGAGTTCTAGCTTTCCATCCTTTGGCACCCCAGAGAGGTTTTCACAAGAAGATACGTCTTTTTTTTTTCTCTTTTTTAGGGTCAGAAAGTGCCTTGCAATTTTCACTTACTAACTATACTTTTTTGGTTTTGATTATGATTTTGTGACAGGAAAGAGGAGCCTCCTCCCCAAAGTATGCTGATCTATCAAGGTCAACAGAGAAGCCCATTTTGTGGTCTCCTAATGGTATGCCTTCTCTAAGTCCCATGAGGTCTACGATGGATTCATCATTCTCAAAAAGATCTATTTTAGTTTGTCCTTTTTGGTCCCATTATATTATTTTGGGGTAGACTAGACAAAGGTACTCATGGGGGGATGACTTTGCTTGGGTAAATGGGACCACGGTGATAGTTACAATAAACTAGAAATGGGACATGGATGCACCACTTAAGGAGTTGACATCGATATGTTTATCAATACATAGTTGGTCTTATATGGTCATTTGGTAAAATATTTATTCAAGGTGTAGAGTACTGATGGATTGAGGGGAATAGTCTGGGATGGGTGAGATAGAATTATGGAGGGATAACCACTCATTCTCATATAGTTTGATTAAGGTTCAATTGAGAATAATAAGGCTCCACTTCTAATGGCAATAACCGCTAGAGTATACTGCTAATTAAGGCATGTTCCATATTTTTCCCCCGGTTTAATTCTACAATTTATTCCTGGTATATGGGTATATCTTGGATGGTAGTGCTAGTTCTATTTTTTTCCATAGCCTAACCCTCTTTTGTTTCTCTAGGTTGGCAGTAAACAAATTTCCATTAAGCCTTGTTGTCTTTCCCCCAGAACAGTCTTACCATCGTATCCAAATTTCTGTAGCATAGTGAAACCAACCCCATATTGTGATAGAGGCATGTGTACTTGAGGTGTGTCTTGAGTATCTTTGTACAACCAAGTGTTGATATCTATATCAAAAGGGTTTTCTTTAGCTATGTCTCCCCATTTGAGAAATAAGGTTGGTGGACATTTGAATAGTTATGGTTCCAGAGCATCATGTGTTTCCACCGGTCGGGGAATGCCATATGATCTGGGATTTTGAGGCATGTTAGTGATGGTAAAATCTTCCTCATAGCTATACTCACCACACCCTTTGTCCTTGATTGATATCATCCCCACCTTTCTTGGTATGTCTTTGGGAAAGAATCAGAGGCATAAGGAATGCTTGCTTCTTGATTTGAAGGCACTTTATTATATGTACTGATTCTTATGGTGTTACAATATTGGAATGGATTTGGATCTCCTTCAATGATTATCTCTACCCCTTTGTATGGGAACTTGATGCACTGGTGATAAGTTGAGGGGAAAAATTACAACTCATGGATCCATGACCTTCCCAGTAACATATTATATCCCAAATCTAGGTCTAACATTTGAAATGGGGTGTTCTTTATGACTGAGCCTATCCTGACTGGTAGCATGAGGATACATTTTGACGATCTTTCCTCCTCATCATATGCCTTGACATTTATCCTTCTAGTGACATCTATGATAGATTTGGAATAGCCCAAGATTTTTATCACTTTCAGAGTACTTATGTTTAACCCAACACTACCATCAATGAGGAGTCTTTAGATTGTGTGTTTGTAAAATTAGATAAGAAGATGTAGGGGATCATTATGCAAAGGTTTGTGCAGTGCATGTCATGGTATATAAAGGTAGTGTGCTTCTTGGCAGCGATATAATTTACCATAGTTTGGAAATTCTCTGGAGTTAAGTCCTGGGGGACAACATCATTTTGAAGGGCTTGATCTAGAGATTTCTTATGCTACAGGGATATGCATAAGAGGTTGAACATGGAGATTTGGGAAGGTGTGTGCTTTAGCTGATCCACTAGACTGGTTTGAGAATTGGAGGCCATTGGAGGATTAGGTGGTCTAGCTAAAGTGGAAGGTACTCCCTTCAAGAAAACTTTAGAATGTTGTGTTGTGACAACACATTTGGCATTGGGATTTTTGATAGTAATTGTAGCAACATGACTATCTGAAGGATTAATGCAATTGATAGTGCTATTAGAGTTAGCATAGGTGTAATTCACTTGTTTAGACTGTCCACTAGACGCGAAAGCTTTCCATTTTTTATGATCATGGAATATATAATTGAAGATTATATGATCAGTTGTACTCTTAGATTGGGTATTTTTGACATCAATAACCCCTGTTTCAATTAGATCTTGTATGACATTTTTGAATCGATCGCAGTTGGGTGTCTTGTGTCCTTTTACCCGATGACAAGTTGAAGATTCAAATCTTAAAACTCAAGAGATACACCACCAAATAGGTGTTATAAAAGGCAACATTCCTCTACACTAATCACAAGTGCAAAAAATACTTGTTACTAGGTTATCACAACCTATTCTCAACAAGGCAACCTAATCACTAGGTTCTACAAAGTCTTCAATCCAACTCCAAATGGTTGGTCACTAGGCACTTACACCAAAATTTCAACAACTCCCCATAAAATGACTCCAAGGAATAGGGTGACCTATGCTCAAGGATTTGGTCTATTTAGGTCCCTAAGACAAGAATCCAATGATTCTACTCACCATGTACACTAATTTGATCATGGTTTCTATGTTAAGCCTTTCCTAGGCTTGTAGCCTTTTTAGATAGAAATTTGGACTTATTTTGAAAGTATTACACATAAAACTCTAAATAGAATAGGGATTCAAGTACCTTTTATGGCCAAATGGATTATAATTAAGCACCAAAACATGGAAATGAAAGGAAGACAAGATGAAACCCAATTTTGATAAGGCAATTAGGCCTAATTAGGTCTGCATTTGCACTAAAAGTGCTACTTCCTTGCAATAAATATCCAAAAAAATAATTAGATCATGTGAGAGAATACATAAGGACCTTAAGCACTAATTTAGATGTCTTGGTGAATCCCCAAAGGAAAGTTATGTGGACTGTCCTCAATCGCTTGATTGGTGCACACATGAACATGTACACCTAGGGCATCATAGAAAACACATATCCTTTCAAGTTTCCAAACCAAACCTGCATAATATTGAAGGAAATTTTCAATACATGATTTTCACCATGGGTCATTAGATTCCCATGGTGGAAACAAGAAATATGCACAATTTTTGATGAAACCCTAATTTAGGGCCTACAAACTAGGCAACAAGAATGAAAATACAATAACTTTCAAAGTACATGGGTTTAGGACATGAGAGAAAATTAAAAAGAAAGATACTTCATAAGGCTATCTTAATCTGTCAAACTCTCCTTCACAAAATTTTGTACCAGTCCATACCAAATGATTGTTCCATGAATTTGCAGGAAAATGGTGATCTTTATTGATTTGAATGCCAAAATTACATCAGTTCTCCTACCACCTACCTATAAGGGATTTTGTAGGCATTCCATATGGTTACATCCATTTTTCAAACCAACTAGCCATTTGGGAATGGTTTTTACAATTTTTGACAAAAGTTGTCAAAGTTGCTTAAATGTTTCATGACAACTTTTTAGCAATTTTGCAATATTTTGCAATTTTGCACTCTAAGTGACCAAACTTGGTCCAAACCTATATTTCATGATCCCTAATGGAACAAAAAATGTAAAACATGAAAATAACCTATAATTTATGTTTTGGACATTATTTGACCTATAGTTGACCAAGGGCTTATAAAATGCCAATCTTGGAACTAGGTCTTACAAAAGATGTCCAATATGAAACCTTTGATTCTAACATGACCTAAAGGCCACTAGGACCTTCAAGGAAACCATAAGTGCCAAAAAGAACACTTATGTTAACTAGGGTGCTCCTACACCATACTTCCCATGAGATCTTGAACTCAAGTTCCCACTTGAGGTTAACTGATCAAAAGTGATGCCATGCTGCTTGATTCATTCCTCTATCATCCAGGTAGCATCAATATTAGGGAGTCCTTTCCACTTGACCAGGTATTGCATATAATTTTTTTTCCTTGTTTTCTTCAACACCTTGGACTCAATAATTTTTTCCAACTCCACTGTTTTTCTTTGTAGAAGATTTGTGACATAGTCTCCTCCATCCTTCTCACTTTGTGGATCCTTCACATTTTTCATATTTGAAACACATTTATAAGGGGTGAGATCTAAAACATTAAATATAGGAGAGATTAATAAGGTAGGAGGAAGAGATATTTCATAGCAATTTTCAGCCATCTTGTTGAGAATGGTGCATGGCCCAACTTTCTTCATATGTAGATTTGAATATTTGTCCTTAGGTAGTCTCTCTTTCCTTAGGTATGCCCATACCTTATCTCCAATTTAAAAATGAATCTCTCTTCTTTTCTTATCAGCATGTGCTTTGTATTTCATGGTGGACTTATACAATGTTTCTTTCACATCTTCCTACACTTTAGTGATCATTTTTTCCAATTCTTCACCTTGTGCACTAACTCTAAAACTAGAAGGTAATTCCACCAAATATAATGGACCTTTTGGGTGAAGTCCATAAACAGTTTGAAAAAGGTATTTTTCCAGTGGATTTGTTCATTGAATCATTGAATGCAAACTCTGCTTGAGGCAGGATCATGTCCCAAATTTTGGAATGTTGCTTAGTCAGACATCTTAGGAGGTTTTCGAGTGACCTATTTACCACTTCAGTTTTCCCAGCAGTTTGTGGGTGATAGGCAGAGCTATAGGTCATATTTGTGCCAAGATTTTTGAAAAGAGTCCTCCAAAAATGTGCTTGAAATTTAACATCTCTATTTGAAACTATTGTTTAAGGTAATCCATGAATTATGACTACTTCTTTGAAGAAGAGATGTGCTATGTGAGATGCATCATTTGTGCTTTTACAGGGAACAAAGTGGACCATCTTGCTAAATCTATCCACTATGACAAACACACTGTCAAAACCTCGTTTGGTTCTAGGTAAACCCATTACAAAATCCATTGAAATTGATTCCCATGGCCTAGTGGGAAATGGTAAAGGTTGGTATAGTCCTTGATTAGTAGATACATCTTTGGCTTACTGACAAATAGTACAAATTTCTATGAATTTCTTAACTTCATTTCCCATTTTTGGCCAAAAGTAACTCCTCTTTACTAGGTATGTTGTTTTTTCTATTCCAAAATGACCTCCTAAGACACCAAATTGTGTTTCTTTTATGATATTTGTTCTCATGGAACATTTGGGTATGCATAATTGAGCTCCTTTGAACAAGAGTCCATTCTGAATTAGAAAATTAGAAAAATTAGTATGATATTTCCCTATCATTTTGGTGCATACCTCAAAAATTTCTCCAAAATCTGGATCACCTACATATAGATGTTTTAGTGAGTCAATTACCACACTCTGAAGTTGTACTTCTTCAACCAATCTAGCCCTTATTCTTAGGGAATCAACCACTTTGTTTTCTACCCCTTTCTTGTGCTTAATATTGAATGTATATGCCTGCAATTGTTCCATCCATTTTATGTGTTTAACTCCAAGTTTTTCCTAAGTATTTAAGAAACTCAGTGCATGATTGTTAGTATAAAAAATAAAATATTTTGGGACTAAGTAATGCATCCATTTTTTGAGTTCTTGTACCATTGCATAAAGTTATAAATCATATGTAGAGTAAATTTTATTGGCATCATTTAGTTTTTTAGAAAAAAATGCTACAACCTTACCTTCTTGGCTCAAGACTGCACCAATTTCCAAGTTACTTGCCTAAGTTTCAATAGTAAAAACCTTATTGAAGTTAGGGAGCACTAGGATTGGATATTGGGACGCTCTTTTCTTTAGGTATTGGAATGCATCCGCAACCTCTTTAGTACATTCAAATATGATCTTTTTACAACCTTTAGTAGTGTCCAACATAGGAGCACACACATGACTAAAGTTCTTAATAAATTTCCTATAGAAAGTGTAAAGACCATGTAAACTTCTAACATCACCTTGATTATTTGGTGGGGGCTAGTTGACAATTTATTCAACCTTTTCAGGGTCCATTTTTACGGTGCCTTGTGAAATGAAAAACACTAGGAACACAAGTTCCTTCTTCATGAACATGCACTTTTCCAAGTTAATCACTAACTTGTGCTAATGGATTCTCCTCAAAACCTGCTCAACATGGTCAAGATGCTCTTTCCTTCTATGACTGAATATTAGAATATCATCAAGATATATAACTACGAATTTTCCAATAAAATCAATAAAGATTTCATTCACGAGTTTCATGAATGTACTTGGGGCATTGCTCATCCCAAATGGCATCACAAACCACTCAAAAAGGCCTTCAGTTGTTTTAAAAGTCATTTTCCATTCATCTCCTGGTTTTATCCTTATTTGGTGAATTCCTGATTTTAAATCAATTTTTGTGAAGTAACAAGCATTTCCCAATTGATCTAGAAAATACTCCATTCTTGGGATGGGGAACCTGTATCTTATAGTAATCTTGTTGATGGATCTTCTATCTGTACATAATCTCCATTTACCATCCTTTTTAGGGGAAAGAATAGATGGGATTGCACATGGGCTAAGAATTTTTCTGAATTAAGCCTTTCTCTAACAATTAATTGACTTGTTTTGTAATCTCTACATGTTGAGCAGGTGTCATCTTGTATGGAGCCTTATTAGGTAAGGAAGAAATAGGTATTAGGTCTATTTGATGACTGATATCTCTTAAGGGAGGGAGGATTGTGGGTAGGTCACTAGCAGTGACATCACTATATTTTTTTACCAATTCCTTAACTTCATTTGGTATGGGATCCTTATCATCAAATCTTATGATATACTTGGGCTTAGAGATTAGAACAAAATATTTAGTCTTAGGTTCCTTCAACACTTGCAACATTTCCTTTTCACCTAAGGTTAAAATAGTAGGTTCTTTCTCTTTTTTAGCATCAGCCAGAGCCTTCATGGTACAAGTTTCCCCATTCTTGGTGATGGAGTAGGTGTTCTTCCTACAATGATGTGTGCCATCCACATAATATTTCCAAGGTCTTCCTAGAAAGATGTGGGAAGAATACATTTCAACTACATCACAAAGTACTTTATCTTTGAAATCTACTATAGAAAATTCTACCCATGCTTGTTCAGTTACTAAAGTTTGTTGACCTCTGGTTAGCCAAGAGACATGGTAGGGAAAGGGGTGTGGCTTCTTAGGTAGATTTAGTTTTTGAACCATTTCAAAAGACACTAAATTTTTAGTTTAACTAGAATCTATTAGTAGATTACATACCTTTCTATGACATTTGATTTTTTTCCTGAAGAGGTTCTTCCTTTGAGGTGGTTCTTGGTTTTGTGGTACTTGTAGGAAAACTTTCCTCATCATGAGACATGCTCCTTCCTCTAGTTCTAGATCCCTTGGATTGGTGTTTTCCTCTTTCTTATCCTCTTGAATGAGTTGTTTCCTTCTCTCCCCTTGATTTTTATTATTTATTTTCTCAGGGCATCTCCCTGCATGGTGTCCAAGTTGGTTGTAGTAGTAACATTTTAGAGGTCCATTTTCTCTTCTTGTATTTGTTCCCCCTCTATTGGAGAGTCTCCTTCCTCCAAATTTTCCTCTAAAATTGGACCTACCATGTTCTTTATCTCCTTGGCCTTGGTTAGGGGTCTTATTGCTACTGCTACCACTGTATTGTCCTCTATTCCAAGAGGTACCTCTTCCTCTAAAATTCTTTCCACCATCAATACTTTTTCCTTTGCCAAATTATTGTTTTCTTTTCCATTTCTCCTATACCTTGACTGCCATCTGATAACATTTGTTTACTGATGTAGGACTATGTAGGCTAAGTTCCTCTTGAATGGAAACTTTGAGACCATTCATGTATCTTGCTAACTTTTCTTCCTCATCTCTGCTGCATTAGTATCATGCATAGTTTTTAGGAACTCCTCAGTGTATGAGCCTACATCTATGTCTTTTTGCTTTAGGTTTTTGTTCCTTCTATCGAGTTGTACCCCATAATATTTAGGTACATATGTCTCCTTTACCAATTCTATCATCTTGTTCCATGAAGTGATCATGCTTCTACCATTCTTCAACCTCTTTATTTGGATGAAACTCCACCAAGTTAGGGCTTCTCCCTTCAACTTGGATTTTTCCATCTTTACTCTTTGCTTCTCAGAAATGTCTTCACACTCAAAGAAGCTTGTCAAAGCCTCAACCCAATCTAGGCCAAATCTGCATTCATCTTCCCACTGAAAGTTGGTATGTCCAACTTCTCATCCATGGTTCTTCTCCCCATAGACTTTAGGAATCTATGAGGGGTCTTTGGTCTGCGGGAGTGTTTTCATCCTGATCAGGAGTGTCATATTCCTCTTCACTCCCTTCTTCCCCATCAGGATTGTCTTCTCTCCCCCTCTCTACCTTGTTCTTGAGTTCTTGAAGCCTCCTAGTCATGGATGCATTCGCTGCCTTTTGTTCTCTCACTATCCTTGCAAGTTCCATGATTGAAACCCTTGCAGGGATTTCTTTATCCTTAGGAGAAGACATAGCTTTGATACCATTTGATGCAAAGTGGGCAGCCAAAAGTCCCAAAAAGACAAGTGGAAGCTTAAAATCTTCAACCTTAAGAGATACACCACCAAATAGGTGTTCTAAAAGGCAAGGTGCCTCTACACTTATCACAAGTGAAAAAATGAATTGTTACTAGGTTATCACAACCTATTGCCAACAGGGCAACCTAATCACTAGGTTCTACCAAGTCTTCAATCCAACTCCAAATGGTTGGTCACTAGGCACTTACACCAAACTTTCAAAAACTCCCCATAAAATGACTCCAAGGACCAGGGGTGACCTATACTAAAGGATTTGGTCTATTTAGGTCCCTAAGACAAGAATCCAGTGATTCTACTTACCATGTACACTGATTTGATCATGGTTTCTATGTTAAGCCTTTCCTAGGCTTGTAGCCTTTTTAGATAGAAATTTGGACTTAGTTTGAAAGTATTCCACATAAAACTCTGAAAAAAATAGGGATTCAAGTACCCTTTATGGCCAAATGGATTATACTTAAGCACCAAAACATGGAAATGAAAGGAAGATAGGATGACACCAAATTTTGATAAAGAAATTAGGCCTAATTAGGTATGCATTTGCACTACAAGTGATACTTCCTTGAAACAAATATCCAAACCAAAACTTGGATTGTGTGAGGGCATGCATAAGGACGTTACACGCAGATTTAGAGGTCTTGGTGAATCCCCAAAGGAAATTTATGTGGACTATCCTCAGTCGCTTGATTGGTGCACACATGGACATGTACACCTAGGGCATCATGGAAAACCCATCTGCCTGCAAGTTACCAAACCAAACCTGAATAATATTGAAAGGAATTTTCAATACATGATTTCCACCAAGGGTCATTAGATTCCCATGGTGGAAACAAGAAATATGTACAATTTTTGATGAAACCTTGATTTATGGCCTACAAACTAGGCATAAAGAATGAAAATATAATAAATTTCAAAGTATAGGGGTTTAGGACATGATACCAAATGAAAAAGGAAGCTACTTCATAAGGCTATCTTAATCTATCAGACTTTCCTTCAAAAACTTCCATACCTGTCTGTACCAAATGTATGTTCCATGAATTTGCTGGAAAATGGTGATATTTATTTATTTGAATGCCAAAATTACATTAGTTCTCCTACCGCCCACCTATAAGGTATTTTTAGGAATTCCCAATGGTTACATCTATTTTTCAAACCAACTAGCCATTTGGGAGTGGTTTTTACAATTTTTGACAAAAGTTGTCAAAGTTGCTTAAAAGTTGCTTGACAACTTTTTAGCAATTTTGCAATATTTTGCAATTTTGCACTCTAACTGACCAAACTTGGTCCACACCTATATTTAATGATCCCTAATGGAAAAAAACATGTAAAAAATGAAAATAACCTATAATTTAGTTTTTGGACATTATTTGACCACTACTTGACCAAGGGCTTATAAAATGCCAATCTTGGAACTAGGTCTTACAAAAGATGACCAATATGAAACCTTTGATTCTAACATGACCTAAAGGCCACTAGGAACTTCAAGGAAACCATAAGTTCAAAACAAAACACTTATGTTAACTAGGGTGCTCCTACACCATTCTTCTTTTCCATACTCTTCATATTTTCCATAAGCTCCATCAAATTAGAGCTTCTATTCTTCATAGCGGCACCAGGCGTAGGCTCCTATAGAGAATCAATATCCCCAAGGATGCTTTGATCATAATTTCTAGGATAATTCACCTTACCCATACCCTAAAAAACCTCAACATTACCAGACATATCATAATCCATTTTCTCTTTCTCTTCTTTATTGTTATCATCCTCTTTTGTGTCCATGCCCCCCTCCTCCTCAATATTTTTGTTACCTCGAGTATCAGAAGAAAAATCCTCATCACCTTCATAATCTTTAGTTTCTATATTCTTATCATAATTAGAGTTATTCTTATTAGGATGAATTTAGGTTTTTTGAGGGAAACAGGTGACAACGACTTCATGTTCCTACTTCCAGACTCCTCTAACTTTTTTTTTTTGGTTCAATTGACTTTTGGATTGTATTGAGGAATTTATCCTAACAAAGCTTGTAAGTAAAATAGATGAGCCCTTCATGAAGAACATACTTGATAGATTCATTCTTATGGTCCTTAATACTATGATTAAGGGAGAACAACATATAATGGGGGAGAAAAACATATATTTTATGCCTGAAATGGTTTAACAGAACAAAATGGTAACTATGAGCCCTAGTATAATGAACATCAAGAATAATATACTCCATAAGGGAAATGAGAACCTTCCTCCAAATAAGCTTGATGTAATCTACATAATAGAACCCAGAAGAATTAACAAGTTTTTTCTTCTCAGCATCTTCTTTAGGAAACATATTAACATATCTTTCAAAATTATTCCTATCCCTAAAGAAGTTCATACCTCTATGTTGAATACTCGTAACTTCCATGATGAGCTCTTCATTTAGGAAAATTTGTTTTCCACAAAGCACCATAGAGTATTCCTTCCAACCACCCAAAAACTTCCTGGTAACGTTACTGTCAAATCCATGAAGCCTTTCCAAAAATTACATAATACCACCTCTTGTTAGTGTTTTCCAGACCTTCATTTTCTTTGTCTATTTCTCACAACTCAGAGGTTCTTAATGCTTTAACCCTCCTCCCATTTTGAAAGTCTCAAAACACATAGGAAAAAGATGGTCTTGAATGAAGAATCTCTAAGAGAAAACCACAAAAATAGTGACCAACAACACATGACGCCAATTATTTCCTTAATTATATCAAATCTTTCTAGGCAATTAAATAAACCTTTGATTTACCCTAAAAGCTTATCTATCATTATCATGATTAGCTAATATAACTCTCACTTTTCTTTTAGTCTTATCAAACCTTATGAAGGATAAAGTGTCATCATTTATATCCTTTTCCCCATGCTAAGTGATGATATCTGATGATTTGACACCCAATTTAGAAAAATAATCTACCACCAAGTTGGCCTCTTTGTACACATGGGAAATAAAATGATGATATGGTTAATCAACTAGGAAGCCTTAAATTATCCTTTTAAAATTTTAATAATTTTTTTTTGACTCACCTTCAACCCACAAATTTTTTTACTAAAGATTTTGCACTATTTTAACAGACCACAAAGATCTCATGGCCTCAGCAACATGGTTAGTTTGGACACCCAAAGGAAGAGAAATGACCCCCAGATAGTTACCATAAATATCACGCTCAATATCCCTACATCTAGCTTGACCAGGGTTCCCCTATGTCGTACCATAAAAGTTAACTCTTACCCAAGCTTGAGGAGGATAAATCCATACAAGTCCTTCTTTTTGACCTTTTTGAGATATTTTCTAGCCCTCAAACACCCAATCCCTTAAATAGATAAGATGAAAATCCAGAGAATTAAGATAGAGTTCTAAAAAACATTAAATTTTTTTTTGAATGCCTCTAATTTTTTCAGAAACTACAAGAGATGAGGAATATATTTCCCTAAATATTATGTTGTTGCACTCTTTCCATATCTTCCAAATAGTATGAGGAGCCATCATCAGCCACAAATTTTTGTTTATAGGAATATTATCTCAAATACATTGGATTAAAAAATCTACAATGATCTTGGGAAATTCTAGCACAAATTCCACCTCTAGAGAAGCTTTGTCCAGACCTCCCAAGAAAAGGGGCACTCAAACATAATATGATACACTAATTCCTCAACATCCTTGCACAAATAGGATCTATTAGGCATAATGAAACCTTTTTTATAAATGTTATCAATAGTTAAAACTTTATTATGAAGAAAAATCTAGTGGAACATGTTATTTTAGGAATTAGAGGCTTCACCCAAGACTTAGACCAAAAGGGAGGTTTATCAATAAAAAGATTCAAAAGAGCACAGGCTGAAGAGACAAGGTACTTTCTTGAAGAGGTAGAAACCTACCAATGAGTCATCAGTATCCATATTAATATACCAATCCTTAAAATATCTTGTAATAGGTTCAAGAGAGTTTTCTATCTCATTTAAATTCACCCAAGCCTGATTTTGCCAATAGTCACTAACAAGAAGGCCAAAGGACAACTTTCTCATTTTAACAAGTTAGTTAACGGATGAGATAGCACCCAAAGGTCTATCCATAAGCCAACTATCTTCCCAAAACCAAATACTATTTCCATTCCCCACAATCCACCTATTGCCTTTAGTTTCCAAGTCTTTGGCTTGTTGGATGCCATTCCAGATAAATGAACATTTTATGGGGGCATCTAACTCAAAAAAATCAGCAATAGAGTGACAGTCATAAATATATTTACTTTTCATAATTTTATTCCACTCATTTTCCTCCCCAACAGTTGTCCACACTTGTGTAGACGTCTAAAATCATCCTTATATTAATTTAATTAAATACGATTGACTTTTCTTAGTATTTAAATTTAATTTAAATACCATCCCCTTTAGTGTTTTAAATTTTATTTATATACATTACCCCCCATTAATCCCCTTTTAAATAAATTTTTAATTTATGTATTCCTTGACATGACTTAAATTCTACTAAATTATAATTAATCTAATTTGAACCTAGATCCTACCCTACCTCACATCACTCTCACCAAATATACATATTCACTAATTAACTAAGGTTAATTAGGCTAATTTATTGATTCCTACACAAATTAGTCCTAATTATTTTCTCAGATGTGTGAGAATATTTCAAAAAATTGTCTTTTCCAAATAATCCTTATTTGGTGCCAACAAGGTTTCTTACACCTATGTTGACACCCTCTTACACTTTCTAAAAGTGTTTCATTGGACCAAAACTCTTACACCTCTTACAAGATCCTTCACATGCGTACTTTAAGTACACCTTGAACCATCACATGAAAAGTTGCTCACACATGTGTGAGAAAAGTGGGCCTCTTGCATGGCTTATGTGTCCCTCATGTGGCACCTATGTGGATGCCACATGAGCACCACCTCATCTTATCCCTCTCTCTCCTCCAAAAAATCTATAAATAGAGGCCATTTTCAAGAGAAAATCATCTCTCATTTATGCATTGTTATCATGCTAGTTTAGTGCTAGAGTTTTCGAGTGCTTTTTCATGTTCATGCTTTTAGATAATCTAAAAATCATATCTTAGGCATAATGGTGAATGAGTCTAGTTCTTAGTTTCATTTTGATCTTGCATAACATTTTAGTGTAATCTTGCATTTTCATTCTCACCATTTTGGTGAATGACTTAAGACAAGTTCTTCATACTTGTTCTTAAGCTCTTTATCATTCATTATCTTGCATTCTAGTTTCCATCCATCAAATCTAGTGGGATTAGGATATTGTGTTGGGAGAGCACACCCACAATTTTCTAAGAGCAAATCAACAAGGCTTGCGTGCATTTGTTTGGCTCATCGGAGGTGGTGATGGATCTCTTGTTTTTTTTGTAGTATGCTTCTTAGACATGTTTAATGTAGCTTATTGATTATATATCTCTAACATTTGCATGTCTGAGCGTGCTCCCAATAGGTTAGATTTTATCACATACATTTTGGCACACTCGATGGGACCCACGTCCTTTTTTGTAACAAGTTTTATGCTCTTTTTGTAGTTCTTAAAATTTTTCACGCAGACCTGTTTGCGCTCTGATTTCGCAGTCTGCATTTCTAGAATGTCATCTGCATAGACCACCATCTACGCTACTTTTCCGTCTACGCACACAGACCACCGTCTCTTCCTGATTTAAAATAGACTTATAGTAACATCATTTTAAACTATTTTTCATCAGATTTTAAGCTTTTTAACTCTCGGGTTTCTGACAGAGTGATGCTTTTTAAGAGTTAGATGCTATCTAAATTGATGAAAAATCTGATATTTATGTGTATTAATTCTTTTTTATAACAGAATCTGACTATTTTTATTCATCCGTCTATGCAGGTAAATCACCATCCATGCAGATCACCATCTGCACGGACCGCCGGCTGCGCGGTTTTCCTATGGTTTGTCATCTTTTGCAATGTTTCAGAGTTGAAGGATAAAAAAAAACTACTAATAGTTTCATGTAGGTTTTCTTGAAGCTTTACCAAATTTTTAGGAATGAACTTGTATGCTTAATCATTTTTCTTTGAATGTATGTTGCTTAAAATAAATGAACCCCATCCAATCTTGAATGCATAAGGGAACAAAATTCACATATCTTGAATGACTTAAGGCAAATCAACACACTTTTAAAAGATTTCCTTTTTTTTGTGTGGGAAATGAATTGAACTTGCATGTTTAATCACACTATTGTGTCTTTTTCTTAGGTAGAAAACACATAGTTGCTTTATTTAGGTTCAATTTAGAAATGAACTCTTCTTGGTGTGTTTGAAGGAGTGTTTTTAAACACTTATTTTGAGCTATTTTGTCATTAGATAGATCCCTTAATTACGTGACACTATGATTAAACTATAGTCGTATCCTCTCCCCTCGCCTTCGTGGAACTTGGGTGAAGAGAAAGCTTAGCTTAATCAAGCTTCTAGAGAGGCCTGTCTAGAGGGTGCGCTTCCCCTTTAGAGGATGACCTCAAACCGGTAATCCCTTTGGCCGGTATAGAAATAAGGTGTGACTCAAAGGTCCGCTTTATCCCTTCAAGCTTGGGTGGGTCGTGTTCAATGGTATTCCATACTCAGTGAATATCCTCAGCATATTGGCATGGTTGGACTAGAGACTTAAGTGTCTCACGCCGTACAAATTGATTACGGGGATGCCACAAAATATTATTAGCAATTGTAACTTAGTAGCCTCCGTAATTCACCTTAGAATGGTGACTTATTATAGTGCAAGGGGATGAAATATTCTACCCCCAAGATTCCCATCATATGTGTCCCAGGGTATTGTGTTGCGAAAGAGATCTTTGTAGCATGACAACAATACCTGGCAAAAGGAAAAAAACATGAGCGCCCTTCCAGAAGTGACACTACTGTGTGAGATGAAGGACTACCAAGCAATGGGCCTATAATATTTCATGCGAAGCCAATTCCCTAAGGTAGCTACTATTTGAACTACCTTTGTTGTGATAAACCAAGTAAAAGCATAAGTGGATTGAAAGAGTCACTTGAGCATACACAAGCAAAATATTGCAATTGTATCAAAGTTCCCTAAAGTCACATTTTCTTATATCCCTCAAGGTTTCTTTGTCCCTTGTTGGATTATTTTAAGACACATGCTTGTTATCTTTATGGTTTGAGTCAACTGAAATTGGTTCTTGCCATCGAACAAATTTATCCAAAATCAAACTGAAGTCCAAAATCTATCCAGAATTTCAACACACTGCCTTGACAATAGTCTACCATCTCCACTCTGGAGTCACTGTCTATGGAGATCACCATCTACGCAGATTACCATCTACATAGATCACTATCTGTGCATATTGCCAACTACGTCTGAGACTGCCATCTCCACTTAAAAACAATGAGCTCCAAAATCTATTGAGACATTCAAAATTTAGTCTTCTATAGGACCTTGCAACCATTTGGCCTAAATCATTTAGTCAAAACCAGATTTTTCATATGACATGACCGGTTCCAAGAAACATAAGAAGGTTAAGCTTCCAACACCTCTAGTTTATAGAGAACAAAAAGAAACTACCTGCAAATCCAAGGAATACCAACACATTTCCATGTCAATCAAGCAATAAATTGAGTATTGTGAGAAGATTGACAAGATCATGTACAACAAAAAAATCTATAATTTCATGGCTAAGTATCCTATCAACCATGCATTTTTCACACTTGAGAAATACGATTAGGCAACCCTCTTGTTTCTAATTCCTCAAATTCTTCCATCACTATCCAACATCATTCCTTCTCTTGGAGCATTAGGTCAAATCTCTTCACAATCAAATCAAATCAATCCTTTTAGGTTGAAAAACTTTAATCAAAGTATTACAAAACTTCATCCTCAAACAAACATAACATTGCTTGTAGACCATCAGTCTATCTCAAGTAATTTAAATCCCTTAGTGATGTCCCATTTTTCTTGAGATTACAAGTCCATCTTTAAGAAGAAAAGGTATCACTTAAAATCCTTTTGTGTTTGTATCATCACAAGGTTTTTTCATGCTTAGGTTTTGTTCCAAAAGCCTTTAAATCAATCAATCAATCAATCCAATCCAATCCAATCCAATCAAATCAAATCTAGAATCAAGATCTTTGCTCCATCTCATTTCAATCTTACACCTTCTTGTCTTACATTATTCCAAGTCCACCATTGTATGGTAGTCACTCGATCCCAAGCTGGAAACATGAGGCGTACAACACTCAACACTGCTACCTATGAAGAGAATCCTTTTGGTAGTCAATACTTCCAAGGAATTGAAGTACAAGATGAGGAAGTTCTTGAAGAAATTGAGTTAGTGGAACAAGAAGAACAACCTACTCATGTGAACGACTTCCTTAGTGATCCTTACAACATGGAAATGGTTGAGAAAGACATTATGCAAAACAACGGTAAAATATTCTTGAATATTATTCAAAATGGCATCATAGTGCCCACTAACTTTGATGATACACTCCTTACATGAAATGTCACCAAAGCTGTCGTTGCCGCTACTACAGCCATGACTTCTACCTCAAATGCTACATCATCATGTGACACTGGTAAAGGACCTATTAGTGAACCTTCGATGTCAATACCTATATCAACACCTGTATCAACAACTACATTAGCACCCTAATTAACACAAGAACAAATTCAACAAATCCTAAGTGCTTTGCCAAACAATACTACACACAATAGCACTCATGTGACAACAACTCAAGGAGCAAGCACTAATGTCAACAACATAGGGCAGATTTCCATGCCTTTGCCTACATCATCTCTGTTTCAAACAACAGGTATGAAGACATATGAAACCAACACATCTAGAGCTTCCCAATATATACCTCCTCCTACTGTTGGTATGACCTCCATGAAATTTTCAACTACACCATTTGAGGGAGGCATAGCTTATGTGCCACCATTTATTCCACAGAATACTCCAGATTTCACTCAGTAATTTAATGAACTCAAGAATATTGTGCATGGTTTACAAAATGGGGGCAAAAAGGATTTTTATTTTGAAGAGACTTGTCCCTATCCACTTGACAAGTCTATCACAATGCAACCATTCCCACCAATATTTGAGATGCCTAAATTTAAGAAATACAAAGGTGAAACATGTCCTCTACAACATCTCAAAGAGTTTTACATTGCATGTCAAGAAGTTGCTTATAATGAGAATTATCTAAAAAGACTCTTGACTAGAAGTCTTGGAGGTGTAGCTTTGGAATGGTTTATGACCCTTCCTTATGGATCAATCTATACTTTCTCTGACCTCACAGAGAAATTTTTTGGACAATATTCATATAACATTGAGCATCAAGCAACACTCAGTGATTTGTGCAATACTAAAAAAAAGAATGGAGAAACCTTTGCTAGTTTCTTACAATGATGGAGACATATTACAAATCGTATGCCATGGAAAATACCTGATAGTCACTTAATTGACATCTTCACAAAAAAATTGATCTCTGAGAAGTTTTTCCAAATCCCTTTTTAATAAGGGAAAAGATATTGAAGATGGCCTTTTGCAAAGAGGTAGCATCAAACATTATACTCCTTCCAACAATGACAAACCAAAATTATAGAGTAAAATTAAAGGAGTTGTCAATGATGGAGTGAATCATGCCAAGCATGTTCAAACTATTCAAGAATCCAACAATAACAATCAAAACAATCACAACACCAATCAGAATCACAACAACAATCAAAATCAGAATAATCAGAATGAAAACAACAATCAACAACCGCACAATCAATCATAATTGTTTCCTCACAAACAATACAACAACAACAATAGCAATAACAACAAAAGCAACAATGACAATCAACAATGACAACAATTCACATCATTAGAAGAACCCCTAGACATGATCTTCAAATAACTTGCGGATCAAGGGATGATAATATATCCAAATACTCAGCCTTTCAATGAATATCAACCCAAGCATATTTGGTATAGAGATAATGAATATTGTGATTATCATTGCATCAAGGGACATGATACAAAGAAATGCATGAATCTTAGACACTTTATGCAAGATCTCATTGAGGATGGAAAAATTGAAGTTGAAGGTCAGAATGCATCCTCATTTAATGCAAAACTTAAATTCTACAATCAACCCTTCCCACCTCACAATCAAAACAACACATCAAATGCAATCCCATATGATTACTCTACCAATAGGCCATGATTGAACATGTGGGAGTCTAGAAGAAAATGATATCTTTGGGTTTGACTCTCTCTATGGTCGTATTGAAGAATATGGCACACATGTCAACACCATAATCCTCAAAGTTGCTGATTATAATGCTACCACATGCAGACCCAAAGTTATTGTCCAAGCTACTGATAAACCTTCTACATCTACAAATTCACCAGTTGTACCATCTACCACTGCTCCACCTACCTCGTGCTATGACCCATTGGCTCAGTTAGGAAAGACGCCTGCATAGATATCCATTCTAGAGCTCCTAAAAACCTCGCCAATCCACAAAGAAATCCTTGAAGATGCTCTAAATGAATCCCATGTCCTTGAGAATATCAATTCCACACAATTCCAAGCTATGATCAGGAACCTAGCTGCACAAGAGAATCTTGTCTTTACTGATAAGGAATTTCAAGGTCCTGACCTTCATCATAATAAGTCCCTCCAAATAGAACAAAAAATCCAATCCACAAAAATAAAATGAGTCCTTATAGATGGTGGATCTGGTGTGAATTTGTGCACATTAAAGATGATTCATAACTTTGGTCTTTCTGAGGACCTCCTGGATGTAGACAAATAAATAACAATAAAGGCCTATGATGATAGAGAATGAGAAAGCAAGGGTTTTATCACACTACTCTTACAAGTGAGCCTAGTCCTGATTGAAACTGTTTTCCATGTGCTAGATCTAGATCTACCTTATAATATCTTGCTAGGATGACCCTGGATACACACTATCAAAGGTGCACCCTCTACTTATCATCAATGTCTCAAGTTCCCACATCATGGTAGAGAAATCACAATTCCTGGAGATCCTGAGCCCTTTTAATACTGTAAGAGACCGGAAGGCAAACAATCTAACTACTTTCCATTGAATGAGTTTTGCCGATATTCTAATCAAGAAACCCCTATTTCAAATGCTCCCTTAGTTCCAAAAAAGACATCATAAATACCAGATGATCAATCCAAAGGAAAGGAAAAGGTTACTGAAGACAAGGCTTCTGCATCTGAAACAAAAGCCACCTTTATAGATCAAGGCATGGGAGAATATAAATTTGAAAGTGCTCTATGTATTGGGCAACTCCCTTTGTCTCCAAAATCTTATGGAAGACCATCACCATTACCCCCCTCTAAAGAAAAAGTGCTCACACATTGCAAAACAACCACTTTTGAACATTGGGGGTCTTTATCAGATGAACACATGGAATACAATGTCCTTGATTGGCTCTACAATGATGAAGAAGAAAGACTTGTAACTTCCCCAAAGGAAAGTATCCCAAGGTTACTCCCATTGTTGAAAGCATGGGATATCATGATACTGGTTGTGGATCTAATGAAACTGGTAAGAAGAAAATCATAACAACTAATGGCTATCCTAAAGGACATGGATTGGGTACCATAGAAACTAAGACTAACTTCGCTAAGGGTTATTATTTAGTTGCTTTAGATTCAGACACTGAAGAAGAGTTCTTCAAAATTCCTTTCCACTATGTTGAAGATGACATAGATGAAAATAACCATGTCTTCACTATCACCCAAGCTGACCTTTCATCCCCTCTTCTTTCCCTCAAAAACCCTGAACTAATTGACAGGGATCAGCAAGATTCACCACCAGCTTTGGACATTTGTGATTCGGATGAGGCAGTTTTAGACCTCTTTAGACTTAAAAATCTCTGAGAATACAAACATCAGATCCACTAAAGAGAGCAAGCCTACTTTGTTAGCTAGGTCAATTCTCTTATTTGCAAAAGTGATAATAAAGATAAAAATAAAAAAAAATGAAAATACATAAACATCCCCTGGTGAAAACCTCTCGCAGGCACCTTTGGATGAAGAAAAAGAAAAAATAAAGGACATGTCCTCTAGTCAAAACCTTTTTGAGGCACTACATGAGGGAGAAGATGACCTACCATTCATATAATTAGAACCAAAAGTGTCCTCTATGGTTATCAAAGACACTACCTCGATCAACATGGACACGGAAGAAGATCCACACATCACCTACATTGCAGTTTCTCTCAGTGATTAAGAAAATAAAGACATGATAGCAGTCCTTAATAAACATAAAATCAAATTTTCCTAGACTTACAAAGACATGTTCATGCTTGATACAGATCTTGTCATGCACCATCTTGCTGTGGATCCCAGTGTAAAACTTGTTAAACAAAAACTCCACAAGATGCATGCACAAGTCACACTGGTAGTCAAAGTAGAGCTTCAGAAAATGCTAGATGCTGAAATAATCAAACCAATAGACTATCCTAAATGGGTCTCCAATATTTTTCCAGTAGGAAAACCCACTGGGGGCATTCACATCTCCATTGATTTCAGAGACCTTAACCTTGCACTTCCTAAGGATGATTTTCCACTCCCAAATATTGACATTATAGTGGATTTGACTATTGGACACGAGATGTTGTCCCTCATGGATGGCTTCTCCGGTTACAATCAGATCAGGATAGCACCAAAAGACCAGCATAAAACTACATTTACAACACCTTGGGGTACCTTCTATTATTAGGTGATGCCCTTTGGCCTTAAGAATGCCAGCGCCACATATCAAAGAGAAATGACTACTAGCTTTCATGACCTTTTTTCATGTCATCATGGAAGACTATGTAGATGATCTTTTGGAAAAATCCAAGACACGAGAATCACACATTTCTATCCTCACTACCATTTTTGAGTGGCTGGAGAAGTATAAGCTACGGCTAAATCCCAAGAAGTGTGTCTTTGGATTACACTCTGGTAAGCTATTGGGATACATTGTGTCACGATGTAGAATAGAAGTGGATCCAAAGAAAGTAAAATAAATCCTAGAGATGCCACCACCAAAAACACTAAAACAATTACACAGTTTACAAGGAAAACTACAATTAATGAAAATATTCATGTCACAACTGGAAGATAAGGTGCATCTATTTTCTCATCTCCTATGCAAGAATATCAAATTTCAATGGGATTGCTTATGTCAAAATGCATTTGAGAAAATAAAATTCTATCTCACTAATCCACCTGTGTTGGTACCACTTGTTGTTGGTTGTCATCTGATTTTGTACATATCTGCTACAGAGGTTGTTTTGGGAGCCCTTCTGGCACAATTAGATGATACTGGCAAAGAGTGGGCAATTTACTATCTCAGAAGGACTCTTATTGGTTATGAGTTGAATTATTCCCTAATTGAGAAAGCATGTTTGGTTTTTGTTTTTTGTACATAGAAACTACGACATTATATGCTTAATCATAAGATTCATCTTGTTTCCAAAATTGATCCACTCAAATATCTCCTGGCATGTGCTGCTCTCACTAGTCCTACAACAAAATGGGTTATGATCCTTAGTGAATTTGACATTGTTTATGTGGATTGCATAGCTATCAAAGGAAAAGTAATTGTAGATCAGCTAGCTGAAGCACCTATTGATGATAAACATCCATTGATCAAAAATTTTCTAGATGAATCAATCCTCAATCTTGCCCTAAGTACCCCATGGAAACTATATTTTGATGGATCCTTCACTCAGAAAGGATCGAAGATAGGAATCTTGTTTGTTACACCAAAAGGGGATCTCATCTCTAAATCTTATAAATTACAATTTCCTTGTACCAAAAAATTTTTAGAATATGAAGCCCTTGTACTTGGACTTCATCAGGCCATACAATGAAAGATTCTCAATTTATTGGTGCTTGGTGATTCACAATTGGTTATCAAACAAGTTATGGATGAATATCAAACAAAGGATGATAAGTTGCTTCCCTATCATCATACAGTTGAACATCTCAAAATGCATTTCACCAAATTGATCTTCCAACAAATCCCCCATACAAACAACAAAGAAGCAAATGCCATGGCTACTATTGGGTCCTTGATCACCATGCCAAAATATAGTACACGGTGTGAGTTTCTTGTTGAGAATCTTACGGTCCTTGCCTGTGACAAACTGAATTCTAAAATGGTGTGTGAAATTGCTGATCCTAACTCCCCATGGTACAAAGAAGTCTATTCCTACCTTCATGATGGACATACCCCACTTACCCTAACCCCCAATCAACGTAAAACCTTCATTCGCCGCACTTCTCGATACATAATCCTTGGTGATACCCTTTTTTGAAAGAATTTTGGTGGAACTCTTTTAAGGTGTCTGAAATCTAATGAAGAATAAACGTCCTTGGAGGATGTACATCAAGGAATCTTTGGGGCTCACTCTAGTGGACTTACTTTGGCCAAATATTTGTTATGCACTGGATATTACTGGCCTACGATGGAACAAGATGCCTACAACTATGTGAAGAAGTGTGTGCCTTGTTAACATCATGGCAATTTGATACATGCCCCCTCCCAATCCCTTCAACCCACCATCACCCCTTGGAATTTTTACCGATGGGGTATCAACCTCGTTGGCCAGATTTTCCCTAATTCTTCTAGTGGCCATAAATACATCCTTGCTGCTACTGAGTACTTTACCAAGTGGGTTGAAGTTGTTCCTCTCACCTACACCACTGGAAAATAGATTTTGAATTTCATTCTGAACTATCTTATCTTTCGCTATGGCATTCCTCAGGATATTGTTACCGATAATGGAGGACCTTTCAAAAACAAGGATCTCACAGAGCTATGTATGAAATTTAGCATTACCCACCATACCTCTTCCAAATAATTTCCACAAGGAAACAGTCATGCAGAGGCTACGAATAAAACCATCCTTAGAATCCTCAAGAAAATAGTCGATGAAGATGGCTGTGATTGGCACCTTTGCCTCAACCCCGCCATTTGGGCCTACCATACCTCCATTTGAACCCCCACTAGAGCCACCCCCTTTGTCCTTGTTTATGACACTGAGGCTATTCTACCCATTGAAATTGAGCTCCCATCCCTTAGAATTTCTGTCAAGAATCTATTGTCTGAAGAAGAATATAGAGTTGCTCGCTTACAAGAGCTAGAACTCCTTGATGAGAGATGCCTCAGTGCCCTAAACCACCTCTATGTGTATCAAAATTGTCTTTGCCTTCAGTTCAAAAAAAGGATCAAGCCTTGTCAGTTTGAGGTTGGTGATCTTATCCTACAACATAATATGAAGAACCTCCAGAACCGTGAAAAAAAAGGAAAGTTTGAACCTAATTGGTTGGGGACCTTCATGATCACAACAAAGTATGGCTTTGCTGCTTATCAAATTGTGTCACCAGAGGGAGATCTGATCACTGATCCTATAAATATCATACATATCAAGCACTTCTATGCTTGATCCTTTAGCAATCCATTATACAGCCGAAAATTGTCAAAAATCCAAAAAAAAATCAGAAAAGAAGAAAATCCAAAAACATTCAAAATGCAAGCAAAAGCAAAAAATAAAAAAAATTCAAAAAGCATAAAAAATACAAAAGTATCAAAAAGAAAAAAGAGAAAGAGAAATAAATTTGTCCATCTATGAAAACCACTTTGGTGGTGCAATAGATAAGTACCATGGTGAAAACCTTTTTTCGGCGCCATGTGTAGTCAGATCCACCATTTGTTTCCACCATTTTTTCCATACATCCTGATGAGCCTCTCAAAAGACCATATTTTCCATGTGTTTACTTTCCTTTTTTAGTATTTTGTTTTCAAAGAAGAAGACTTTAAACTTATGGTTTTTATATATTTTATATGTAAGGACATAAGTAGGTAAAATGGATGGTAGAAACATAATGATTTTTTCTTGGAAGTGATGGATAGAAGTTGCAAGATATAAGTGATTGCATGTTGAATAGATATTCCTTTTCCCTATGCTATGTTTATGGGTAGTCTCCTTCCTATAGCCAAATGCTATGTAAGAATATTGAATGAAATCTCACACTTCTTTCTTAGTATTAAATGATAAAATATATTTATGCATCAGAAGTTATGTATACCAACCATTTTGTAGGAGTCAAGTTATGGCACATTCAAGAATTCCATAATAGTGTTGAAAGGGTCAATGAAAGCCATTACCTTTAGAAGTGCCAACATAAAGAAAGGAATTAAGTAAAGTGGCTGAAGATGGGCATGTTGCAGAACTCTCATGGAGGAACAAGTCAGTTCAGTTCCCAAGAAGACACCGCGCGCAGGTCTAGAACCACTGCATGCTATATTCTGGGAAGAACTTGAAGACCTACTATTGTTGTTCGAGATTTTTGTTATGAGCACGATGTATCCATTACTGGTCCTCATTAATGGAGTGATACTAGATTTAGGTAGTAGTGTAGTTCCTCTTTAAATAATTGGAATTCTATAGTTCCACAGGGGAGAGTTAGTTGATATAATTTCTGGAATAGAATTTGACATTGTAGCACTGTTTATTTTCCAAGTACATTTTCCTCCATGAATGAATAGAGTGCATAATTTGAGTTTTATTCTCTTATCTTAATTGTATTTCTATTCACTCATCCAAGGGGGCCCACTTGGTGAGTGAATCATTTTATTAGATTAGAAGTTATTTCCCTGATCATTAAGAAGTAAATAGAACTCTGATGTTCCTGTAGCCACTAGTAATAGAACTGGTGCACTGTTCCTACAACATAGGCGTGCAAAGTAACCCCTACTCATGATTACTATTTTCTTAGCATAATTTCACTCAATTGAGATAGTATAGATTCCTAAAGCATAATGTATTTTTATTCCATAGGTTTAGCAATGAGAATCAAGGAGGTTTGAAGCATATACTTTGCAAACACCATTCCAAGTTTACGTCCCTGGTCGATAATTAAATGAGACTAAATAATCTACTTAGCAGCCATTTAGGGTGTCCAATCCTGAAGTAGCAGTCCAATGCTATGCATTTCTGAGACGATTGTTTGGCCAAGCATTTTTGGTGCCACTGCCGAGGATGGTGTTAGTTCAAGCCCACTTTGGTGCTAATGATTCCTGTTTTTATAATCTAGGATTTAATTCCAAGCAAGCATTTTATGCATAGAAGAAGAGATCCTCATGGAAGATTTCTTCCTTGAAAATACTAGGCTGAACCATTTGATCTTTTTAATCCTGAGCCTGAAGAACCCCAAGTAGATAGTGAAGAAGAAGACCTATTTTGAAAATCCATTTGCAGACGCCCAAGGAGAAATTTTATCACCCTCATCCTCCTAAGAATCACTATATCTAGAAGTCCTTTTTGATGAGCCTGAGTGTCACGACAACCCATTATCTCTTATTGTATACTAGCCACCACCACAATAGCCACCACAGCAGCAACCAGGCCCTCTTCCAAGGATGGCTCAGCCTACCTTTCCCTTCCCAATTCCTCCTCAGCAATGTAACCAAAACCTAAAGAACATTCCAGCCGCTGCACTGCCAAAATTCTATGGACTTATCACTGAAGATCCTGAGACCTTCCTCTTCAAGTTTGATATCCTCTGCAGGATCTACGACTACACAACTAATGCCCATAAGCTGAAGTTGTTTCCGTCAACTCTTAAAGAGGCCGCTCTAAGGTGGTTTATGAGCCTTGGAGCTAATGCCGTACCAAATTGGAATGCCATGAGCAACATGTTTCTTGCAAAATACAAAGAATACTGTAGAGGATGGGATTTAAAAGGAGATGACATCTTCAAGATGTCGCAGAAAGAGGATGAAACCTTGGAAGGCTATGTTTCTAGTTTTATCTATAACTTGCAATGAAATTCTCAACACCAGTTGAATGAGGAATCAAAAAAACATCTGTTCCTCAAAGGTGTCAATGAAGGAAGCATAGAGGCCTTGGACCTTATGGCTGGCGGTGATATCACCCATAAAAACTAGGTAGAGATCAAGACCATATGTATGAATTACTCAAGGGCTATAGTAAAAAGGGAAGAGGATTAAGGGACCTACCTCAAAAGACAAATGGCTCTGGAGTTTCTAAGATAGAACTATAGAAACTCCTATCTAACTTCAAGCAGGACATTATCAATGATGTGGCCACTTAGCTGGACACCATGCAAGCCTGAAGGAAGAAAGAGGATGCAGACACTATGCTGGCTGAATTCTTCTCCCACTGTAGGGAGAAGAAAAGAAATTGTAAGTGCAAAATTGTTGCATCTGTGGACACTACTTTAATGCCCACTGAGTTCAAAGCAATAGATGAGGAGAATGGAGAAGTCTTTTACGTGGCTCAAAGGTGACCATGGGCTCAGAGACAAGGTATGCCTCAAGATCCCTTAAATCATTTTGGTTATAATAATAATAATAGTAATTAGTGGTAGAATCAAAACCCCCACAATTTTGTCCCTCAAGGATAGAATTGGAATAATCACTGGCCTAACTAGCAGCCACAGAATAACCAAAATTTTCAGCAGCCATAGTATAACTAGAACTTTCAACCTCAGTTTAACCCATATCAACAATAGTTTAACCCATATCAAAAACAATTTAATCCATACCAGTAGCCACAACAGAATAAACAATGGAAACCACATGGTAATTGGAAACAACAACCTTAGTGGGGACCCAATCAGCCTAATCAATAGAAAACTATTATGCCTCCACCTCAACAACAAGCTATTATGCCTCCACCTCCTGTAGCCAATAATAGTCCTCAGAAACCACAACTTCCTGTGCAAAAAAATCCAAATCCAAATAACAAGTAGCAAGCCTATTCACTACAAGTGAATGATATCCACCTAAGATCAGGGACCACATTGCCTGCACCAAGAGCACCCATAATAACTGGTGTTTCTAAAGGTGAGGAAGCTTCTGACAATCAAAATGCTATTGTCCCACCTATTGCACTACCTATTCCCGTCGAGAAAATCCAACCTTTTCTACAGAGATTGGCTCAACCTACAGTATCCCCTAAAGAGAATACTATTGCAAATGACCTGATTGACCAACTAAAGAAAATGACTATCCAAATACCATTATTAGATGCCCTCAAGGAAATTCCAATCTATAATAAAACAATCAAGGAAGTTTGTATCAAGCACCTTGGTAGGAAGAAGAAAGATCCTGATACTGTTCATGTTCTTGGACAACTTTATGATCATGCTTAGTAAAGCCTTGATGCCTAAATACTCTAATCCAGGGAGCCCAGTGGTTATCATTCACATTAATGGTATACAAATATAGAATTTCTAGTTGATCTAGGAGCCTCTATTAATGTTATGACTATGGATGTGTTGTTAAGGCTTAGTATCATTGGGTTGAGGGAAACAACCACTATTCTCCAGTTAGCTGATAATTCAACTATCAAACTAGATGGTATGGTAGAGGATATTGTTGTCACATTAGATTCCTTAGAATACCCCTCAGATTTCATCATCCTATCTCCAAAAGCCACACTAGGAGGGTATTCATTAATCCTAGGAAGGCCTTGGTTAGCAATAGCAGATGCTTGAATTGCATGCCGCTCAGGAAAAATGACCATATCTGATGGTATTAATACTAAGAAATTAACCCTATATTCTCCAGCCAAACCTCAAGCTGAACTTAACCAAGTTGTATGGCAGGATCTAGGAGATTCCCCCCTTGAATCCAATTGAGTATAATAGCTTATGGTTATTGGTAGAAATCCATTCATGGTCTCACAAGAGGAGGATGACATACTAGTAGCAATCCTTACAAACTAGTATGGCTCTGAAGAACCCTCATGTCATGACCCTAACTATTCTCTACAAACCATATTGCCCCAAAAGTCTTCATCCAAGCTTCCTGCAGCACCTGATTATCTCCATACTTTATTACCCCATGAAATAAAGTCACCTTCTTTTGCAGAAGTTCTTATGTTGGATAAAGTTAAAAGAGTGTAGATTTCCTTAGGTAGGGAATTGAATGTCAATAAGAATCTCACTGAATCTCAGATGTCTAGCCTTGTGAAGGTTTTGCAAAAGAGTTAGCAAGCTTTTGCATGAGACTATACTGACATGAAGGGAATTGACCAAAAATTGTGTACTCATAAGATTTATATTAGTCCTGAGTCCAGACCTATTAGACAACCATAAAGAAGAATAAACCCTGCATTAAGAGATGTAGTAAAAGCTGAATTGCAAAAAATTCTCCAAGTTGGCTTCATATATCCCATTTCTGACAGTCAGTGGGTCTCCCCTCTTGTAATCGTCCCCAAGAAAGGTGGCAAATGGAAAGTTTGTGTGGACTATAGGGAGCTTAATATCCAAGAATGAAAAATACCTTTTTCCAGCAAGGTTGTCAAGTACTTGGTCTATAAAGGGAAATGGAAAGTGATCCTTCTTGGTTTCAGTGGCTACAACCAGATCTAGATATCACCAGAAGACCAGGATAAGACAATGTTCACCTGTCCATGGGGAACATTTGTTTATTCTGTCTTACCATTTGTGTTATGTAATGCACCTACTAATTTCCAAAGGGAAGTGATAAGCATTTTTCATGACATTGCTACTGACTGTGTTGAAATATACATGGATGATTTTACCTCATATGGAACTACATTTGAAGAGGCTTATGCTAATTTGGAAAAAGTTCTTCAAAGATGTCAGGACTACAATCTCTCTCTTAATAGTGAAAAGTGTTACATGATTATGGAGGAGGGAGTTGTCTTAGGGCATTACCTCTCATCCTTTGGTATCCAAGTTGATCCTGCAAAGATTGCAGCAATTGTCACACTCCTAACCTTAGCAAAGTAGAATGATGTCTAGAAATTTCTTGGTCATGCCGATTACTACAGGAGATTTATCAAGAACTTTAGTCAACTTGCCACTCCATTGTATAATCTATTGAAGAAAGAAGAAGAATTTGAATGGACAACAGACTATGAGTCATCATTCCAACAGTTGAAGGATGTGTTGACAAAGACCCCTATTCTTAGAGGACCAAACTAGAAGCTTCCCTTTCATATCCACACAGATGCATCTGACTATGCAATTGAGGCAGTGCTGGGTCAAAAAGAAGGAATAGTTGAGCTTGCTATTTATTACATCAGCAAAAATTTGCAAGGTGCAGAACTAAATTATACTATTATTGAGAAGGAACTCCTTGCTGTAATCTATGCATTAAATAAATTTAGACATTACATAATCGATTATGAATTATTTTTTTATACTGATCACTTAGCGATCAAATACTTGATGAATAAACTGGCCATTTCTGGTAGGTTAGCTAGGTGGTTACTCCTCCTATAGGAGTTTGATATAACTATCATTGACAAACCAGGAAAAGCTAATGTCGTTGCTGATTTTCTCTCTAGATTGCAAGTTCCTGATGATCATGTAGCAATTGATGACAACTTCCCAGATGAGCACCTATTCTCTCTTGCAACTTACAATCCATGGTATAATGACATCACAAACTACCTTGCTACAAGATGGGCACCACCTCATTTCTCACCCCATGAACAAAGGCTGTTGGCTGAGAAAAGTTTCAACTTTTCATGGATATCTGGATTTATGTTCTACACAGGTCCATATCAAGTCACCCGTAGATGTGTCCGTGAAGATGAGACCTATGACATCTTTCGGGCATGTCATGATGAGCCGTGTGGTGGCCAATTTTCTGGAAAAAGAACAACATACAAGGTATTGACAACTAGTTATTATTGGCCTACATTACATAAAGATGCAGCTAAGCATACCCAACACTATGACCGATGCCAAAGGATGGGACATCCCACAAAGACTGATGAAATGCCCCTACAACCTCAGGTGGTGGTAACACTGTTTGACAAGTGGGGCATCAAATTTTTTGGTCCCATTGAGCCATCTTCACATGGTAAGTATTATATCTTAGTATGCACTGATTATGCCAAAAAATGGGTTGAATCAAAAGCAATGAGGCATGCAAGAGACCATAAAGTAGCAGAGTTTCTATATGAATTTATTTTTACTAGGTTTGGAGTGCCTAAAGAAATAGTAACAGATCAAGGGGCACAGTTCACCTCTAACCTTATTGTTGAATTGATGAAAGAGTACACGGTGAGGCATGGTAAATCTTCACCATACCATCCTCAGGTCAATGAAAAGGTTGAGATCACAAACTGGGAGATAGAGGCCATTCTGAAAAAAATAGTTACCATTCACAAAAAGGATTGGGCTACTCAACTTCCTGAAGCCATCTGGGCTTACCGCACAACTTGGAAAACCACTACTGGATTCACTCCTTTTGAGTTGGTCTACAGAAAATCTGCATCCATGCCTATTGAGTTTCACCATAAGACTCTCAGGATGAAATTGCAACTGGATATTAACCTAACCAAAGCACAAGAGGACAGGCTCCTACAACTCAATAGATTGGATGAATATGGGAAATCTACACTTCATAACATAGAACTGATTCAAAAATAGGGAAAGAAGTGGCACGACAGATTCATAAAAGATAAAAACATTTTCCATTGGCAATTGGGAATTTCTCTATGATTCCAGATATCAACATACTCCTAGAAAATTTCAAACCCGTTGGTTAGGGCCCTATGAAATAGTTTCAGTATTTGATAATGGTGTCGTTTAGCTCTCTACAATTGATCCTATCAGATTCAAACTCATTGTCAATGGGCATCGCTTAAAGATATATCACAAGACTGTGAGTCATCAAGACTTCCTACAACACTTCTAGCAGAGCTCAAACAATGTCCTTCCTACAGTAGAAGCAATTGGGTCTTCCACCCAGATTTCTGCCAAGCTGTGATTTTATTCCAGCTTCCATAATAAACACTTCACTTTTGTGATTTGCTTTCTTCGTAATAAAAATCTGCATCACCTTTCTCTCTTCCACATATTCGCACAACAACATCACTCCATCAGTGCATGTCACCTAGCATTACACTCTTCTTGTAGCACATCAGGTTAGTACGACATACTTTTGCACATAAATTATTTTATTCATTTATTATTTTGAAATGAGTGTACTTTTCTTTTTCTATTCTTACATGCACCGGCCTGGTGGGACCCATGCCTTATACTTAGTTGGGGGAGGGGTTAGTTATTTAATTCATGCTTGTTTCAATACTTCCAAATTGATTTTAGCAAGTGAAAAGGCAAAAAATTATTTCTTTCTTGTCTTTTCATGGTGACCGTCATCATGTGGGAGCTTACCTGTCCTTCATTGGTTAAGTAATCATGATTTAACAATTGATTTGAAAGAAAATTAAAGTAAGGATCACTTAATAACAATAATTTTGTGACGTGTTCAGGTGGCAAACTTTAACACGCGCAAATGCATTTATAAAAATCATTTGAAGTAATGCTTTCTTTCTCAGAATTAAAAGCTATCCCATACTTTAGTTTTTCTCGAAAAGCAAAACAAAAACATCTTGTGTTCGTAGGAAGGCCAAGCATTTTTCAATTTTCTGTAGCAATTGAGCATATCCTGTAGAGATATTTTATTTATCATTTGCAATGGGTGGAGACCTTCAGAGGCATGAGCCAATGGCTCATCAAGTGTTACTTGGGGACCCGACTGCCTGTGAGTTGTTTTAGAAATGGGGATGGCTGGACTGCTTCTTAAGCCTTAATGGCTTTGATGACGAAATTGATTTTTAATTTCTGAATACTTTGAACAATGGGTTTACAGTAGTGAAAGGTTTGAGGGTTGAATTTTTAGAAGATATCATGGCAGAGGTTACAAAGTTGCCATAGGAAGGGGAAAACTATAGAAAGGATATTGACTTGCACTCAGCTAGGGCACAATTTACCCTGCATAGTGACCCACAGTTGGAGATTGATAAGAAGCAGGGCACTTCACAAACGTCATTGCCAATGGAGTTTTTGCAGCCGGCCACATTTATAATATCTTACTTCACCTGTGAGGGGCATTACAAGTACCTACATGGGCTGCATTTTAAGATTTTGAGCACACTCCGCCATGAAATAGGCCAGTAGATTTACCTAGCTTTCTTTTTAATATTGTGAAAAAGCAGGCATCTCTTGTTCATTCAGGAAAATTGCAATCTATTTCCCATCACTGTTTAATTAAGTTAGTTGTAGAAAGCGATTTAATTAAATAGTCAATTGGGACTTGGGAGTAATTCTTTTCTATGGAAGATTTAGCACCTAGGGTGGTTGGTCCGAGAGGCTAAGGTGTAGGTAGTAGGGTTAATATGACAATGGGGGTTTGTAAAGTAATCCATAAAATAGAACCCATTCCTGAAGCATCCTCTTCTAGACCTACCCTATCTAGGAAAAGAGCCTACAATGATAACACTCCTATTTCTGATAATAAGGAAAGAAAAACTAGGGAAGTTGCTGCCACTCCTGACACTTCACCGTATGAAGAAACTAGGTCTACTGTTAAACAGGGAAAAGATAAAACCATATATACAGAGGAAATGACTCTAGAACAACAGCCAACTGACAATGAAAATATGAATAAGATTCCCAAGGAACCCTTTCCTTCTTCCAAGGAGGCAACACTAGAAGAACCTCCTGTAACCATTACAGGGGAGGTGTCCTCCACCAAAAAGAAATGCAAGGAACCTATGAGCTCTATTCAAACCCCTGTGAGGAAGAGTCCCATACTTTTTGCTAGTGCTAGTAAAGAAAGAAAAACCCTTGATTCAATTATAAATGTTGAATCCTCTAAGTCTATAGAAAATTCCTCTTCAGAGGCAATGGCTTCAAATAGAGTAGATAGTGATACCCTAGCCCACGTTGTGGATTATGAAGTTACAACTAATCCACAAGTTTAATTCATGCTTATGGACAGTGACAAGGACTCTTTAGAAACAGAGGGATTTTGCAATAATTCTGGTCAAGATTCTGATGACAGTTTAGAGAATCTTTCTCCTAATGAATTTCCTATAGTGAATGAGGACATTGTAGAAGAAGTGTTTGAGTAGTTGAGCAAGGACAGATTGGACACATTAGCCAAGGTAGCTGAATCATCCCAAGTGAATGATTTGATAAAAACCATTTTCACTTGTGACAAGGGGAAAAGGGGCTACTTTCACTAATGTGGAGAAAGTAAAGATCCCTCAAACTGCATCTTAGTGGATTAATGTCCTTCAGCAAGGACCCATGCCACCCTCAGATTTATCTACATCATTAGCAGTAGGATTAAGTTTGTACTAAAATATCACTACATTGCCTTCCATAATAAAATTCACTACCCATATATGTGGAGGTATTTCCTTGACCATTTTCCACTTTCACAATAAAATCACATTCCTGCATGACTAAGCTTACCATACCAATACTGAGATTTGTTCTAGACACAGTGACCGTAAATGTTTCTACCAAATTAGTAGACAGATTGACTTTCCTATGATCGTTCTATTCACAAGCAATTGCCAGCGAATTCTCGTTTCTCTCAATCAATCTATGGCCCATGAGGATGCATCCTTCCAATGTTGGCTATTCTATCAATCCTCACATCAAATCTATTCATGGAAAGAACTTTTGGACTGAATGACCACTTGGTGAAGATTCCTTTTTGTTGATTTTATCTTGTGCTTCAATATGGCCTTATTACGACAGCCTTGATATTTTATATCTTGGTTCATTATGATGAGTACATAGTGGAATACGTGTCATTTGTGGTATGATCTTCTTGTCATAGATTGTTAGTGTAGTTATGTTTTGATATTTAGTTATCACTATGTATGCCTCACTAGGGGTAGGATTCATGTATCTCAAATCCCTAAATAGATATGGATGTATTGTGTCTCCTCATGAGTAACATTTCATAGGTCTCATCATTACCTAATATCTTACATTCTTGTTTGTAACAACCTATTTGTTTGAGAGTGTAGTCCACGCAAAGGAACCATGTCACTTGTGTTTTCTAGCACATGGTGCATAACTCCTTTTGCAATATCAAACTAGGGTGTGCTCTCCAACATTAACATGGTATAAATCCCACTATCATCATAGTTAGGATTGCATTTTAGCTAGGTCATATTGCACTTTGATTTTTCTCTTGGAAGGGTTTTTATTTATTCCCCCTATCCAGTCACCTAAGTGATTTTATTAGACCTATTTGATACACACAATAATAGTGTCCTCATCTGTCTCATATTGCTTTCATTCATTAGGTTACTTCTACTATTTATTAATTTCATTCATTAATCATTAATTCATTATACATTGCATTGTTACTTCATTCATTACTCATTAGTCATTATAGTCACATATAGTTCCATTTCATTCATTATCCATTACATTCATTATTATAGTCACATTATTAAGTTATTACAATAATTCATTTTAGTTCATTCATTTTAGGTTCATTACACATTTACATTGCATCAATACATGTACAATACATCCATCTATAAAAATTTACATATCCCATCTAACATATATATATGCATCCCATCCTTGCATCACAAATAGGTCAGTATAATCATGTACATTCATCTAATCCTGCAATGTCAGTCCTAAAAACATCATGTAACATATATAAACTCATAACAAATCCATCCTGCATAAACATCACTTCATATAGCATCATAAATAAGTCTATAAAGTCCATGTACATATCATCAAAAATGAATGTTATACATAATGTATCGCATAAAGCATACAAAAATGTGTATCAAAATGGCCTAAGAAGAATCATGGCCGTGGCTGTGCTGGCCTTGCACCATTGCCTGAATGCGGTGGTAAACCCACAGATCCCTATGAAGACTGACATGTACTACAAGATATAGACCTCTTTGTATAAGGAGTCTCTTGCTCTACCTCTAGCATGACTCTATGATATAATTTTATATAGTATAAGGCCTCTTGACCTCTCCTACCAGCCTCTCTCTGTGCTACAAATGCATTTGCTAGCACTTGCCCATATCCTGCTGCTATACTTGTATCCCGTGTTATATCTCGATCGAATATATATGTCTCTGCTCTGATTTGTAGAGAGTCTCACTTGACTATCAGAGCTTCTATCTATGTTGACATGGCTACCAGCTACCCCTGTACCCTAGTTAGCTTCGTCTAAAAACTGCCACCTGTCGCCTAAGTAGTAGCCAGTAAACCATATAGCCTCTGAATCTTGGCTTGTGTGCTCACATATGTTTCTTTAGATGTTGCTAGAAATACCTATACCCTTCCCAACTCAGTCTGAAGGCTATCCCACTCCGCTACCACCATGTCATATACATCGTGGGCTATATGCCCGGTTGGTGGTCTCTGTCTCGGTGGCCCCTGAGGCCCTTGTCCCTGCTCCTGATCATGTACCTGTACACATGGGACTATAGGTGGCTGTCTCCCTATAGGTATCTTTACCTATCCTCACCTCCTCGACACTGCAACCCTAGGCCAGACTCTCCTCCCCCCAGCTCCTCCTCCATCTCCTCCACCCTCACCGTCATCATCTCCATCCTGTCCCTCTCCATATCCTCCCTCTCTAGGCTACTTGACTGCCTATACTACCCCTAGCACAGTTAAAATGACTGGTCTATATGCCTCCCACCACTGAGCATATGCTGGGACAACTCCAGCATCCTATAAGGACTCCTACGTCCTGATCCAAGGAACCTCGATCATCCACATAAATGATGCTCATGCTATCCATGGATCCACTCCCATGCCCTATATACTACCAACCTCTCGAGTCACCAACAGATGTGGGAGGCCATCTGGAATGACCTCCTTTATCTACCCCATCTTCCTCCGTACTCTAGAGAGCATGTACTTGGATATCATATATGTCATCTGCCTGATCAACCAACAGTCTGTCTAAACAAATCTCATATAATATGAGTCATAGAACCCATCCTCTGCATACTCATCTTGCTATGGGACCTGGTATCCCAATGCCTCACACCCTGCATAGGGTTCCCACTGAATCTCTCCCATCTCATTTATCCTCTGCCACTAGTATCGGACCTAGTCTATGGCCTCATAGCTGATAGGTGTCCTGTATCTACATGCAAATGGCTCATATGCTACTCTGGTCTCCCATGGCTTGATCGGTCATATGACTGCAATATGCTCCCATGCCCATACAAGTAGCAGCCTGCATCCTGGCCCTAGTGCCCTACCCTTACTATAGGTGCACATGTGTAAAACATAGTACAACTACCCCAATATCATGTACCCCTAGTAGTACTGGTTGCCATCCTCTACCATACTACTCAAAACCTGAGCCCAACCAATAGGAAATCCCTTACCTGCATGATCAGGCATCAACCATCCTCTAATCAGTCCTGCTAGATATAATGCCACCCATCACAACCATGGCTGCATTGCCATTGCTCCTATCTAGGACATCCACTACCGTGTAGTTGGTAGATTTGCATATCTTTGCCTGAAAGCCATTTGCATGTATGGCTCTAAGCCATCAAAATAGTACTCGGGTATCAGCCCCTGAATTGACACTCTATAGATCCTTCACACATCATGGAGGGTGATCATGGCTTCCCTGTCAGGAAGTGAAATCTCGAGGTGGTGCTATGTCATCTCTCAATTCATGTAGACATAAGCGCATTATGCACTCTCAAATGGGGCTAGTGGTGTACGTGCTCTAGCCCGTACAGTGTAACAATCCCCCACTCTACTGTAGTCAACTCATGCCTTAGCACCATGGTTGCTAGTAAGCACTCCCTCACCCAGAAGGTAATAGTATCCTCCTGCATCCACCCAGCTCATGTCAGATATCAGATAGTATTTTGGGGCATTGAAAAATTCCCTAGCCTGATCTGGGGCATCAAAAAATTCTCCTGGACCCTTTCCCCCTTCTTCTTTTCTCTTTTTTCTTCTAATTCTGGGTCAATCGGTGGAGACGACGATTGACCCTCATAGATGGCAGATCTTCGTAGACGCTGATCTGTAGAGACAATAGTTTAGGTCACCACCTCTTTGCCACGGAGATGGCGGAGTTATAACTACATCGTCTCTACTGCACTTTCCCCCCTTTTTCCCTCGCATATGGAGATCGTGTGATCTTTGTTTGCACAGACACCGATTATTGATCAGTCATCTTTGAGAATGACGATCTGTCGATCATCATCTATGCAGACGGTGGTCAGAAGACCGCTGTCTATGCTATGGGCTGGTTTGGAGTGCATTAGTGGCACCATAAATACTTCAAAAAACATTAAATGCATAAATGACAAGGAGGCCTTGGACTACACACCGGTGGTGACTGCTCATTATAATACCTCTATAGCTAAGGATTATGCATCCTTTCCACTAGATATAAGATGTTGAAATCATTAAATTATCGACCAGGGAGCGTAAACTTGAAATGGTGACTGCAAATTATATGCTCTAATACATCTTAAAATTCATCATTATAGTAAATGGAAAATTCTTGAAAGGAACTAAACTAGGAAATGAAATGTCAACAGTGTAATCTAAAGATGAAGTGACTTGCTAAAATAGTAAGTTTAATCCTATGCTGAAGGAATGATAAACTAGCTAACTGCCTTTGCTGCAGGAACAACCACTAGTGCTGTTACTAGTGGCTATAGGAGCAACATAGTCCTACTTGCTTCAAATAACTTGCAACCTACTTACTGAAATAACTTGCTACCTACTTAACTACAAATTAGATTCACCTCCCGTGTGGGCCCCCACAGAAGTGTGAATAAACAAGATCTCAAATACTAGAACTTGAAGCTCTCATAATTTATTCATAAAACATGGATTACATAGGATACAGAAAATAAGACTGTATATCTCTTTCTGAATTACAACAGAGTACTGTAATAATAATTCTCTATCTATTGAATAACTACTGGGAATAGAACTTCCAGCTTATTTAACAACAACTTGAAACAAACTCCTATTGACTAGGACTTCCCCAACATTAGGGATATGGCAGTCATTAAGAACATGACCAACAACTTAAACTGAAGGAACAAACTACATTTATACATTCATGAAATCTAGGAACACGCTTCTGCCAGATTGACTCCATCGTGACCGCTTCAGTTGTGATTCATTCGCAACAAGACTCATTGTCACCCGTGGTAGTAGAACCATTATGAGCTCCATAATGGTTGGTCCTTTCAAAGCGTTACTCTGTTCCTCTTATGTTGACTCCTTCCTTATTCATGGATCCATTTCCTCTACAAAAGGGTTAGCATGTGTACATATCCAAGACAAAGAATTCATAACAAGTTTATTTACTACCTCGCTCTTCACCATATGGCTACAGGAAAGCCACCTAACTTAAGGTAAGATAGAAAGGTATCAGATTTAATTCCATATATCCATACAACACATAGATAGCATATTTATAAACTTTTTTTAAAAACATTTCACATATATTAGCATACACCCATAGATATAACAGTTCTAAGATATTAAACAGTCAGGAAAGTATCATGAAAACATATAAAGTCTTTCAAAAGTAGCCATAAAACATATGAAAACATAAAAATATATGGCCCTATCTCGGCCTTATCTACAACTATTTTTAGTCCAACTCCTCCATCATCAAAACTCCAGTAAAAACCCTTATTGTCCCTGTATGTTTCCCACCTTCTGACCTCTGCTACCATATCATGATTTTCCAACTTTTCTGAATTAGGTAGAAGAGGTGAAAGAAGAAGAGGTGGTTGGAACGTTAATGGTAGCCAATAGATTTTTCTTTCTCTTCCCAACATGACATACCAGGGAGCATGCTTATTTTCCATTGCAAAATTAAGCGGTGAATGGGGCTCCTTATTCCTCATATCTGCTGTCATAGTAATCCAGCACCATTGGAGGGATTTCATGGCCTCAGCTAATTCAATTTCAGCCATTTGAGTGTATTCATTGTAGGCTGCATCCCTGAGATGGTTGATGATCTTTTCCCCTGATTCTGACTATGTTATCTTCATCCAGTCATAATAGTATGTTTTGGGATCTTTAGCCTTTGGTCGTAAGTGTAGAGGAATTTCATCCTCTAATTCCCTATAAATTATACCCTGAGACTCCCTACTGATCTCATTCTACATCCAGGACATGAGTGCCCTAAGCTAGATATCTCTGACATAGGGTAGTGGATTCCAAACCCTATCGTTAGGTACAACTAGATTATGCAGGAAGAATTCACATAATAAGTTTTGTATGGCTACAGGAGAATTATGGAAGGCTTGAAAAAACTGAATGGGCTCATTTAACAAAGGAGACTTGCCCTTGACTATATTGGTCAATTGATAATTCAATAATTGTTCCTTAAGAAAAATGGCATATACTAGGGAAGGGGACCTACAGCTCATCAAGTCAGGGATAACTGACATTACCTTAGCCAATCTTTCTTGGAGTTGTTCTACCTCTTCCTCCTTCTCTACCAATTCTTGAAAATTTTGATCAATAACCCGGTGTAAATATTTCTTCTGCCTTTTCCATTGTTCTCTTTCCATGATTAAATAATTAGCTAACTGAAAAATAACAGAGAACAGAGTTACAGGACAAGGTACCTCTGGCAGATCACCTTCATCATGATTTTCTCCTACTAATCCATCATCTCTTGTAGATGCATTTTTTGAAAAATTTAAATAAATTATGATGGCCCTTTTTGGATTAGTATATTGGTGAGCTATAGCAACTAGTTTTTCCAACTCTTGATCCAAAACTTGCTCGACCATCATGTCAATGCTAGGGTTTTCTTTAAATAGATCCTCCCCTTCTACTGTAGGAGGTGTATCCCCACTCATAGCAACATCATAATTGTCTTCAAATAAATGTTGTTCTACTATTGTGGGGGGTGAGTTTGGCATACCTTCATTAGGAACAAGGTCTACCTTAGAGAAGTCATCATTATTATCTTCTTTAATGAAATCATTGCTGATTTGGGTTTCATGGGTAGATGAATCCCTTCTCTGGAATCTAAATTCTTGCTCCTCAGAGGTAGAATCATCTTTAATCACTACACATTCTTCATCCACAACAACCTCAAAAGATTGTTTACCTCCTGATGGTTCTCCTAACTCAAGAGAATCAAGGTTGACCACTGCATTCTCTGGTGACATATTTGTGGCCATACCCTTCCTTTTCCTGCTGCTTCTTTGTAAAGGAGTTTCCTCCTTCCTATTAGCAGTCTTTCACTTCCGTGAAGTACCTGAAGTTGTAGGATCCATTTTCTTACCAGAGGTAGCTGACTTCTCTTTTTCCTTCCCTTTTCTAGCAATCTTTTTCCAACCCTACTCCCTAATGGTCTTAGGGATTTTTCTAATTTTCCTTCCAAGAATTCTTCCCATGTTACATTAGAGTAGTCTCATAATTCTTTCTCTACTATAAGCTTAATGAGACAATTATGGGAGACAATGTTAGGCTTACCTTCCTGCACTACCATAGCTCTTTTCTGGAGAATGTTGTAGAGGAAATTTGGCACATTGATAGGTCTATTGTCATGCCTTAAATAGATTAGGAATTTGAAATGTATTGCATGCAGGTAGGCTTGTCGAACCTCATAGGTGAAATATTTGATCACAAAAACTGCACAGTGCTTAAAGGTTTCTGGTAAAGACAATCTGTTGGTGCCTTGTTTCTTGTCAATCTCCAATGGTGGGTCTGTGGGTAGAGTAAACTGTGCTCTTGCAGTTTCTAGGTCAAAATTCTCTGGAAACTCCTCACCTTCCTATAGTAACCCCATTACTTCTGCTACAATTTCTTATGAAAATGGTACCCTTAGTCCTTTAATAGTAGCTACCCTGTCACGGAGTGTTCTCAAGAATTTTAATGCTACCTCCTCATTCTAACTAGTGAGCTTCAGAATGTAATCCATCCATCCTCTGGCCTGGAATAATGGCCTACAGTCTTGATTGTTTAATAGAACATCGTGAACTGTGGGTTCACAACAATATAAATTGCCACCCATGTCTGCAGAGTTTGAAGGATACACACCACAAGAATGTATAAGCAACGTAGAGATGTTTTACAAGCTATATCAAGAAACTTCCAGAGAAGGTCAGAAAAACAAAGCTGCAGGAAAATGGAAAGTTCTAGACTATGATATTTCAAATGCTAAATGGAGAAATGAATGCATATCTATCATATCTTGAAAGATTTAACTATTCATGATTACTCAATAGACGTCCGTATGGACACCTTGGCTAGATTATTTGTGCAAATTTAATCGCTCATTTTGAGGCTATCCAATCAAGGGTACAACGTGTAATATTTGTGAAAAAGGTACAAAGATTTTTAAAAGTTTGAAAAATATATCATACAATATGTGCATAGTTATATAGGACAAATCACAGATTTTCTCTCCCCCCCAACTTAAGTATGCCAAGGGTCCCACCATGGAGCATACGACGAGAGTGAAGCTAATAAAAAAATGAATTAATGAATTTAAATGCCAAGGAAAAGTACACACACCTGATGATGTAGTAGCGGCTCCACAAAATGAATGAAGTAATTGCCATCCAACGTTGGGAAATGATGAGGTGGATGGGTGGTAGAAAATAAAGAATGAAATGAATGTTTATTGTGGAGAAAAGTACTTTCCAGAAGAAAGTAATTATTATGGGATGATGCGACTAGTTTTTAAAGTGCAGACCAAATATGAGTGAGGGGCTCAAATTCTTGTGCTATAGGAGGATCATGAACTACAGTGTTGGTAAACTATTGTAGGAACTCAGCTTTGCTATGTGGTTTATGGTACAGCTTGAGTCATTGGCCATTAACCAATAGCTTGAACCAAACAGGGTTGGCGGTCAACAACTACACAGCACCATTTGAAAATATAGCAATTATTTCATAGGGTCCTAACCAGCGGGTTTGGAACTTACCAGGAGTGTGGTGGTATCTAGAGTCATATAGGAGAGCCCAGTCACCGATGGTAAATTTTTTATCTTTGATAAACTTTTCATGCCACTGCTTCCTCTATTGTTGCACCAACTCGGTGTTAGCTAAAGCAGATTTCCTCCATTCATCCAGACTATTCAAGGTGAGAACACATTCCTGTTGAGCTATAGTGAGATCAAGGTTGAGCTCCAATGCTGTCCGCAAGGTTTTATGTTAAAACTTGACTGGCATCACTGCCATTTTTCCATAGACTAGTTGGAATGGGGTGAATCTTGTAGTAGACTTCCACATAGTGTGGTAAGCCCACAGTGCTTTAGGAAGCCTAGCTACCCAATCCTTCTTATGAACAACCATGGTTTTGGTAAGAATGGCCTCCAATTCATGGTTAGTGACCTCAACCTAACCATTGGCCTGCGGATGGTAAGGAGATGACTTGGCATGACGAATGTTGTATTCCTCCATCAAAGTAGCAATGAGGTTGGAAGTGAACTGCGCCCCTTGATCAGAGACAATTTCCCTTGGAACACCAAAGTGGGTAAAAATGCACTCATACAAGAACTTAGCAACATTATTGTCTCTTGGATGTTTCATTGGTTTAGCTTCAGCCCACTTAGTAGCATAATCAGTACAGACCAAAATGTAAGACTTACCTTGAGAAGAAGGGTCAATTGGGCCCATAAAATTAGTGCCCCCCTTATCAAAGGGTGTGACCACCACCTATGGCTACAGGGGCATCTCATTGGTCTTAGTAGGCCTCCCCATTCATTGGCACTGATCACATTTCTTGGTGTACTGAGTGAGATCTTTGTGGAGAGTCGGCCAATAATACCCTGTAGTCAGAATTTTGAAGGTCATCCTTTTGGCTGCAAAGTGGCCACCGCATGGCTCATCATGACATGCCCGGAGGATGTCATAAGTCTCATCCTCATGAATGCATCATCTCATATCTTGGTCTAGGCCAGTGTAAAACATGAAACCAACAATCCAAGGAAAGTTGAAACTTTTCTCAACTAGCAGCCGATGTTCCTTGGAAGAAAAATAGGCCAGATTTTGACTAGTTGTGAGATAATGGGCAAGATTAGCATACCATGGATTGTGTGCTTGCAATAGGAACAAATTTTCATCTAGAAAACTCTCATCAATGGCTGCAGGATCATCGGGAACGTGCAAGTGAGAGATAAAGTTAGCCACAACATTGGCTTTCTCGAGCTTGTCGATGATGGTGATGTCAAATTCCTACATGAGTAGTAACCAACGAGCCAATCTTCCTGAGATGGCTAGTTTATTCATCAGGTACTGGATCATAGAATGGTCAGTGTGGACAAAAATCTGGTAACCAGTAATATAATGCTTGAACTTGTTTAGAGCATAAATTACTGCAAGTAGCTCTTTTTCTGTCACTGTATAATTGAATTCGGCTCCCTGCAGATTCTTGCTGATAAAATAAATGGCATGTTCAATTGCATCCTCTTGCTGGCCCAATACTGCTTCGATAGCATAATCGAAAGCATCTGTATGAATATGAAAGGGAAAACCCCAATTTGGTCCACATAATACAGGTGCAGTGGTTAGAACTTCCTTTAGCTACAGTAAAGCCTTATCACACTCAGAATTCCAAGTAAAATCAGAGTCCTTTTTTAATAGATTATAGAGGGGAGCTGCAATTTGGCTAAAATCCTTGATAAACCATCTATAATACCCAGCATGGCCGAGGAAACTTCGGACATCTTTCTACTTCTCTGGTGTGGTAAGAGTACTGATGACTAAAATATTGGCGGGGTTGACCTGGATGCCTTGTGAGGAAATAAAATGTCCCAAAATGATACCTTCTTCCATCATCATAAAGAACTTCTCACTATTGAGAGAGATATTATAGTCCTGGCATCTTCGGAGGACTTTTTCCAGATTGTCCTTGGCTTCATCAAATGTGTTCCCATAGGTAGTGAAGTCATCCATGTAGATTTCCATACAATCAGAAGATATGTCTGAAAAAATACAGATGACTACTCGCTGAAAAGTGGTTGGAGCATTACATAAGCCAAAAGAGAGGACACAATATGCAAAAGTTCCCCAAGGACAGGTGAAGGTAGTTTTCTCCTGATCCTCGGGAGCTATTTGAATTTGGTTGTAACCACTGAACCCATCCAAGAAGGAAAAATACTTCTTACCTGCTAGGTTGTCAAGGACTTGGTCTATGAATGGTAGTGGAAAATGGTCCTTTTTAGTGGCTATATTGAGCTCCCAGAAATCCACACAAATGTGTCATTTTCCTCCTTTTTTGGGAACTATGACAAGGGGTGACACCCATTGGCTGTCAAAAATTGGGTAGATAAACTCAACATTAACTAGTTTTTGGAGCTCAGTTTTGACTATATCCCTTAGGATAGGATTGACTCATCGTTGGGGCTGTCTGACAGGTTTACAATCTGGATTTATATAGATTCAATGGGTAAAAATTTTGGGATCTATTCCTTTCATGTTGGTGTAATCCCAGGAAAAAGCCAATTGGTTTTCCTGTAGCAGCTGGAGGATATTTTTTTTACATGGCAACGACAGGTTAGAGCTGATATTCAATTCTTTGCCAGGACTAATTTCCATTTTGATGACCTTATCCATCATGGCCAACTCAACAATTGGAGGTGAAGCCAGTTCATGGGGTAATAAGAGATGAAGATAGTTGGAGGATAGTGAATATGGAGATGCATTGGGAGTGGTCAAAATAGTCACTAATACACAGTCCGATTGCGGACACAACTAGGAATATATGCCATAGTTATTAGTGAGGATAGATGAAATTATCTCATCTTCTTCCCTAGAGGCTAGAAATGGCTCTCTTCCTATTACCATGAGTTTCTAGATTGAGTTGGTTTCAAGATCAAGTTCATCTAATTCTGGCCACATGACATCCTCGTCCTACAACATGGGTTGAGCAGGGGAGTAGAGTGTCAAGTTTTTGGTGTTGACGCCATTAGAGATGGTCATCTTTCCTGACCAACAAGCTATGAAGGCATCAGCAGTGGCCAACCATAGTCATCCTAAAATCAGAGGGTACCCACCCATATCAGTTTTAGGGGAGAGAATCACAAAGTCTACGGGATACTCCCAAGAATGTAGGGTGACTATCACATCTTCAATTACCCCATCAGGTTTAATAGTAGAACTATGAGCCAATTGTAGAATTGTTGGTGTGTCTCGAAGACCAACAATGTTCAGATTGGACAAGACTTCTTTTGTCATAACATTTATAGACACACCTAAATCCATGAAGGCATTTGGAACTTGTATACCTTGGATGGTAATTGTAACCACAGGACTTCCTGGATCGGCATACTTGGGTACAAACAACATGTCTAACATAAGATCAGAGAGCTGGCCGACTACATGAATGGTCTTGGGATCCTTTTTCCTCCTTCTAGGTTGTTTAATGTAGGCCTCCTGAATAGCTTTAGTATAGGTAGGGACTTCCTTGATAGCATCTAGGAAAGGAATCTTTACTGTTATATGCTTTAATTGGTCAAGTAAGTCTGCTACAACATGGTTTACTATGGGTTTAGCTTGTTGAGCTAATCTCTGAGGAAATGGAGGCTCTTTGGCTACATGAGCCAACACATCTTCGTGGTCAATAGGAGGCTCCTTCACTTCGGTTATGATAGGGGGTTGTGGTGAAGCAAGGGTAGTTCCTAACCTAAGATGAATGTCATGCAAGTCATAGCTCTACTACTGAGTGGGTGGTTTATTATTGGGATTGGGATTAGGTTGTGTGGGCAGCAGTGGTGGCTTAGGAGGATTATTAGTTGTTGCCATTAGAGCTTGTTGCTATGGAGAGGGTATTATGGATTGCTGATTAGTACATTGATTAGGTTGTTGCCAGCCTTGCTGGGGTTGTTTCCAGCTCTGCTGGGGCTATTGCCATCCTTGCTGGGGCTACTGCTAGCTCTTCTAGGGTTGTTGCTAACCCTACTGGGGCTGGTTCCACCCCTGTTGAGGTTGCTGCCAATTATTATATCCTCCAAAATCATGGGGACCTAAATTTGGGAAACTCTGCCATGGATTATTATTGCTAGGAATGTGAAGAGGATCTTGAGGCATACCTAGTCTTGGGGCCCATGGCCTGTGTTGAGAAACATATAGCACCTCCCCATTCTCATTGATAGCTTTGAACTCCGTGGGCATTGGCTGGGACTATACATTTGCAATGGTCTTGCATTTGTAGCTCCTCTTTTTCTCCCTGCAATGCGGGCAGTATTCTGCAAGCACAACATCAGCATCCTCCTTCTTCTTTTGAGCTTGCATGGTATCTAGCTAAGTAGCAACATTATTAATGATGTCCTACTTGAAGTCTGATAGGAGATTAGAAAGTTATATCTTGGATACCCCAGAGCTAGCATACTTATGTGGTAGGTCTTGAATTCCTCTACCCTTCTTAACAGTGGCCCAGGAGTAGTTCAAGAAAATATTTTTGATATCATCCCAATTTTTTGTGCAACATCACCTCCAACCATCAGGTCTAGAGCCTCAATGCTTCCTTCATTGATACCTTTAATGAAAAGGTGTTTCTGAGAGTCCTCATTCAATTGATACTGAGTGTTATGCTACAGGTTGTACATGAACCTCGAGACATAATCTTCTAGGCTCTCATCCTCTTTCTGGGTCATCCTGAAGATGTCATCACCTTTAAAATCTCAGCCTCGATAGTATTTTTTGTATTTGGAAAGAAACATGTTTCTCATGGCAGTCCAATCTGCTACAGCGTTAGCACCAAGGCCCATGAACCATCGTAGCACAATTTCCTTCAGAGTGGATGGAAACAACTTGAGCTTATGTGCATCAGGTGTATATTTGTAGCTCCTACAAAGGATGTCAAACTCAGAAAGGAAAGTCTCAGGGTCTTTGGTGATGAGGACATAGAACTTGGGCAAGGCTGCAGAGGGTATGTTCTTCAAATTCTGATTTCCTTACTGAGGTGGAATTGGGAAGGGAAAGGTTGGTTGAGCCATCCTTAGAGAAGGCCCTGGTGGTGGTAAGAGATCTTCTAGTTCAGCAAATAGTTCATCTAATTGCAAGGATTCGTCAGATGATAGTAAGTGATCAAAAGCATCAACAAATATGTTTTCAAATGGTTCTTCAACTTCTAAGGGTGCAACTTGGGGTTCCTCAAGCTTAGAATGGAATAGACTAAATGGATCGGCTTGATGATCTTGAGGAAGGAAACACCCAAGATGATCTCTTCTTCTATACATAAAAAGAAATGCTAAACTAGGCCTAAAATGACTCTAGGCTAGATTAGATTGACACCATCCCCGGTAGCGGTGCCAAAAATGGTTGATCGTTATAATACCTCTGTAGCTAAGGATTATTCATCCTTTCCACTAGAAATAAGATGTTGAACTCATTAAATTATCAACCAGGGAGCGTAAACTTGAAATGGTGACTGCAAAGTATATGCTCTAATCCATCTTAAAAGTCATCATTATAGTAAATGGAAAATGCTTGAAAGGAACTAAACTAGGAAATGAAATGTCAACAGTGTAATCTAAAGATGAAGTGACTTGCTGAAATAGTAATTTTAATCCTATGCTAAAGGAATGATAAACTAGCTAACTGCCTTTGTTGTAGGAACAACCACTGGTGCTGTTACTACTGGTTGTAGGAGCAACAGAGTCCTACTTGCTTCAAATAACTTGCAACCTACTTACTGAAATAACTTGCTACCTACTTAACTACAAATTAGATTCACCTCCCATGTGGGCCCCCACAGAAGTGTGAATAAACAAGATCTCAGATACTAGAACTTGAAGCTCTCATAATTTATTCATAAAACATGGATTACACATGATACAGAAAATAAAACTGTATATCTCTTTCTGAATTACAATAGAGTACTGTAATAATAATTCTCTATCTATCGACTAACTACTGGGAATAGAACTTCCAGCTTATTTAACAACAACTTGAAACAAACTCCTATTGACTAGG
>MU223797.1:765927-791026 GCA_018584345.1 Thuja plicata
TCTGAATTACAATAGAGTACTGTAATAATAATTCTCTATCTATCGACTAACTACTGGGAATAGAACTTCCAGCTTATTTAACAACAACTTGAAACAAACTCCTATTGACTAGGACTTCCCCAACATTAGGGAAATGGCAGTCATCAAGAACACGACCAACAACTTAAACTAAACGAACAAACTGCATTTATACATTCATGAAATCTAGTAACACGCTGTTGCTAGATTGACTCCATCGCGACTGCTTCAGCTGTGATTCATCCGCAACAGGACTCATTCTCACCCGCAGTAGTAGAACCATTATGGGCTCTGCAATGGTTGGTCCTTTCAAAGCATTACTCTATTCCTCTTATGTTGACTCCTTCCTTATTCATGGATCCATTGCCTCTACAAAAGGGTTAGCACGTGTACATATCCAAGACAAAGAATTCATAACAAGTTTATTTACTACCTCGCTCTTCACCATATGGCTATAGGAAACCCACCCGACTTAAGGTAAGATAGAAAGGTATCATATTTAATTCCATATATCCATACAAAACATAGATAGCATATTTATAAACTTTTTTTAAAAACATTTCACATATATTTGCATACACCCATAGATATAACAATTCTAAGATATTAAACAATCTGGAAAGTATCATGAAAACATATAAAGTCTTTCAAAAGTAGCCATAAAACATATGAAAACATAAAACTATATTGCCCTATCTTGGCCTTATCAGGTGGTCCAGTGTCTACAGGTTGCTGGTGGCTCCGAATGCACTCCCCAAGCTATGCACGTTCTCTCTCTTCTGCCATTGCTCTTCTCTTCTTCTATCTTTTTTCTCTTTGTGAGTGAAAGTGACCTCTGTTTGGGCCCCGATGGACTATTTATAGCCTCTTGGGGCTCATTTCTTTCGTCCTTCTCCCCATTCCCTATTCTGGTCCCCATTTTTCCTCTATTTCTTTTTGGACATGCCATGCAATTGGTCTTCTTTCCCTCTATTCCTGCCTTTTTTGAGAAAATTTTATTAAAAATTTATTTTTTCCCATTATTTTCTCGAGAGGGCACACTCCTCCACTTTTACTGCCTTAGGTTTTCTTGACCTTTCTGGGGCATCTTATATTCTTTTCTTTGACGCAACTCCACTTTCGACGCTGCATCAAAGAGGGGCAAAATGTAGACATCTAAAATCATCCTTATATTAATTTAATTAATATTCTTGTAGCATTATAATTGATTTTAATTAATTAATTATATTTTTTATATTCTTTTATTTATTTAATTAAATTTATTTAATTAAATATGATTCACTTTCTTTAGTATTTAAATTTAATTTAAATACTATCCCCTTTAGTGTATTAAATTTTATTTATATACATTACCCCTATTAATCCCGTTTTAAATAAATTTTTAATTTATTTATTCCTCCACATGACTTAAATTTTATTAAATTATAATTAATCTAAATTAAATTTAGATTAAGCTAATTTGAACCTAGATCCTACCCTACCTCACATCACTCTCACCAAATAGACATATTCACTAATTAACTAAGGTTAATTAGGCTAATTTATTGATTCCTACACAAATTAGTCCTAATTATTTGCTCACATATGTGTGAGAAAATTTCCAAAAATTGTTTTTTCCAAATAATCCATATTTGGTGCCAACAAGGTTTCTTACACCTATCATGACACCCTCTTACACTTTCTAAAAGTGTTTTGTTTGACCAAAACTCTTACACCTCTTACAAGATCCTTCACATGTGTACTTTAAGTACACCTTGACCCATCACATCAAAATTTTCTCCCACATGTGTGAGAAAAGTGGGCCTCTTACATGGATTATGTGTCCCACATGTGGCACCTATTTGGATGCCACGTGAGCTCCACCTCATCCAAGCCCTCTTTCTCCTCCAAAAAATCTATAAATAGAGGCCATTGTCAAGAGCAAATCATCTCTCATTTATGCATTGTTATCATGCTAGTTTAGCGATAGAATTTTAGAGTGCTTTTTCATGTTCATTCTTTTAGATAATCTAGAAATCACATCTTAGGTATAATGGTGAATGAATCTAGTTCTTAGTTTCATTTTTATCTTGCATAATATTTTAGTGTAATCTTGCATTTTCATTTTCATCATTTTGGTGAATGGCTTAAGACAAGTTCTTCATACTTGTTCTTGAGCTCTTCATCATTCATTAACTTGCATTCTAGTTTCCATCCAAAAAATCTAGTGGGATTCTGATTTTGTATTGGGAGATCACTCCCACAATTCTCTAAGAGCAAATCAACAAGGCTCGGGTGCACTTGTTTGGCTCATGGAAGGTTGTGATGGATCTCTTATTGTTTTTGGTAGTATGATTCTTAGACATGTTTAATGTAGCTTATTGATTATATATCTCTAATGTTTGCATGTCTGAGTGTGCTCCCAATAGGTTAGATTTTATCACATACAACTTGTTTTTCCAGCCAATATTTATTCATAGCTTTGGTAGGCATTAATCCAAGACCTCTGAGTCTCTTAGGCATATAGACATTTTCTCAAGAAACCAAAGGCATTATTTTATGTTCATCCACAACTAACTAGAAAAATTACTTCTGGGTCCTCTCTATACTCTCAACATATTTATATGAAATCTTAAACAGACACAAAGCATAAGTAGGAAAATTTTGAAGGGTAGATTTCAGAATCTGAACCTTACCAGCATTGCTTAGGAGCACACCTTTCTATCCTGCTAACTTTCTATTGAATTTGTCAATGAGGGAAGACCAGAAGGAGTCATGTGACTTCAAACCCAATGGGAGACCAAGATAAGAAGATGGGAAATCCCTAATAAAACAACCAATAATTCTAGAAATCTTTCTTTTCTTTTCCTCAAGGGTTTTGATAAAAAAAATAAGGATCTTTTATTCCTGTTGATTGATAGGGAGCCCCTAGATTCTACTCACCATCTTGTCATCTTTGATTCATTCTTGTAAATTCCTTCTCTAAAGACAACTTTTCACATTAGGTTCCTAATTTAGGACTCCCAATAAATAAAGGTAATAATCCACTAGTCTTGAAGCTTTCCACACAAGGTTCTTATCAACTCATTCTCAGCTTATCCTATTCTTCCCAATCTTCCAAGATCCTCTTGCAGGAGTTCAAAAGATCTCTAAACATGTCAAATTTTGTAATCCCGAATCCAATCTACTTTTTCAACTAGGCAATTCCTCATCGCTTACATAATCTGACAGTTTTAGGCCTACTAGGCTTGCAGGTCTCAATTAGCCCTAAGTTTGAGGTTTTTTGGCTCTAAATTGAAAATATTGAAGACAACCCACTAAACACCTCACCTTTCTAAGAACTCTTTTGAAAACCCTAAAATATTTTATAGGTCTTGGCTCCTCAATTCTATATACAATGACCAAACCCTAAACAACCTATACAAGCCTAATTGTATCATTTAACTAGTCCTTGGTCTCAAAACACCATCAAATGGATTCAAAGGGTCTTATCATTGTACCCAAGCTTGGTCTTGATCTCCATGCAACCTTCTATGGACTTGGATTGCATTTCTCAATCCGTTCCTACAAGAAACAAACTCTGTAACATAAAAAATCCCTAGCGGGGCTTTCACTATGCTTGTCTAGGGCATGCTCTCAAAATATTGGTTTTGAGTTTTATGAATTGCCACAAAAATAAACATACTATACATATCCTCCACTTAAATAATTCCAATGGACGTGAAGATTCTACTGTGGAGTTTCACAATGGAGGCATTCTTTCACCAAGACCCTAAAACTGCCTGGAAACACAATTTTGATTCTTGATTTATTCAAGCAACTAAATTCTACAAAAATTGATTTACTAAACACACAAAGAAAGAAAACACCCTGTGTTAAATAATTACAATCAAATGAACTCAATTTTAATCCATGACACATTAGATGTTTAAACTTCAACCATATTATACATAATCCTCAAAAAACAATCAAATTTCTTATTAGAGCATAACAATCAACAAAACTTCCAACCTCCGTATAGTACCTTGAGAGATCTTATACATGCCTCAAGGGTTTACAAACCATAGTACATTACCTTAACTACCTTAGCACAAAAATGTACTTACTGTCCAAATGTTGTCAAGAAACTTTTACAATTTGGTTAATATAAATGTATTTACCCAATCTATGGGTGCAAAATAAAGTATTAGCCTCCATAAACATTTTCAACACTAAAACACCACACCCTAACCCCTATGAACTCTTTTACATGGTGTGCTCTCATTTGGCCTATGTTCCCATTGAGAAATTTCTTGACAAAGTTACAAATAATAACAAAGTACTTCAAACTTTATCCTAACCAACCTAATAGACTTCTAGTAACCCTTATTCATAACATGACCTTCACAAGGTCTTACAAACCAAAATTTGAGGGCCTATCACTAAAACCCTAGGTTCTCCTGCACCATTCTCCCCCCAAAAAAAGAGCTCAAGTCACAGGAGGTGACAAGAGTATGGGGTCGATGCTAAACTTCTTGAAATTGGCTTCAGGGACCTAAGTGGATTAAGCTTCAAAGGAACCACTCCATTTGATCAAATGCTCTATATAAATATTGTGCCTTGTTTGTTTGGAAAATCTAGACCCAAGAAATTTCTTTGCTTGAGTTTTGGGTCATGTAGTCCATTGGTGTAACTCAAATTCCACATGTGGAACAAGAGGTTTCTCATTATCATGTTCCATACTGAGGCCTTTATAGGAAACCATGTATGCTACATTGAAGAAAAGTGATAAAGCTATGTCTTCAGGAATCTTGTAAGCATTGAAACCATATTTCTCTAGGATTTTGTATGGGCCAAGTCATCTCATTTTCAGCTTTCTAGGGACCCTCTTAGGTAATAATGCCTTATTGAGATGGATGATGAATAGATCACCTACCTGAAACTGTAAGTCATTCTTCTTCATATCCACCTTGTCTTTTATCTTTTGAGTATTATCTGTCAAAGTCTATCTAACCTGCTCGTGAACTTTGCTCATTGACTGGGAAAAATCCTCTACATAGCCACTTATATTCTCTTATCCTGTAATGTCTCTGAGGTCCATTAAAACCATCTAATTTATGCCATAAATAATTACAAATGGACTCTTTCCTATTTTTCTATTCACTATGTCATTATAAGAAAATTTAGCTTGGTGAATTACTTGGTCTTATGCTTGACCAGGTTCTTTAGTTAAACATCGTAAGAGATTTCCCAAACTTTTGTTAACAGAGTTTATATGTCCACTTGTTTGTGGATGGTATGCAGACCCAAATGACAGGTTAGTACTAAGTCTTTTCCATAAAGTTTTCCAAAAATGGCCAATAAATTTATAATCTTTATCGACACAATACTGACTGGAAAACCATGAATCCTAATGATTTACTTAAAGAACAAGTTTGCAATTTGACAAGCATCATGAGTTACCTTACAAGGGATGAAGTGGACCATTTTTCTAAATCTGTCCACAACAACAAAAATACTGTCACAACCACTTTTGGTCCTAGAAAACCCAACTACAAAGTCCATTGTAATGAATTCCCACGGCCTATTGTGAATGGGTAAAGGCTGATATAGGTCTGAATTAGAGGAAGGGACCTTAGCTTTTTTTCATATAACACAATATTCTACATAATTCCTTATGTCATTTTTCAACTTAGACCAATAGTATAACCTTTGAACTAACTCCAATGTCTAGTTTAAACCAAAGTGGCCTCCTAGGATACCATTATGCTTCTCTTGGATTAAATTTTCCCTCATTAACCCTCTAGGCATACACAAATTTCCACCTTTAAACAAAAGTCCATCTTGCAAGGTGTAATCAACATAATCACTATGAAAATATTTTTCAAAACTCTCAAATACCTGATAAGTTGCAGAAAAGTCTTCATCCTCTTTGTACAACTCCTTGAAACTATCAATCCCTATACTTTGTAATTTTATCTCTTGAATAGTAAGTTCCCTCCTACTTAAAGCATAAGAAACATTATTACTTTGGCCATTTTTATGCTTGATAGTAAAATAATATGACTATAGATATTCCACCAACTTAGTGTGTCTGTGATTCATCTTGTCTTGAGAGTTGAGGAAACTCAAAGATTGGTTATCTGTATAGACCACAAAATCCTTTCACAAGAGATAATGCCTCAATTTACTTAGAGATTTAACAAGATCATATAACTCAAAATCATAGGATGAATACTTTATCTTTTCTTCATTAATTTTTTCAATTAAAAAGGCCACAAGTATTCTCTCTTGACTTAAAACTGCACCTACTGCAACATTTATTGCATCACATTCAATGGTGAAGATCTTATCAAAAATAGGTAACACGAAGATAGATTTAGTGGCCACCTTTTGATTCAAGACTTCATACCCTTTATTTTCTACTTTTTTCCATTGGAACTTGATCTTAGTACTCTTGGGCATTGTTTTACACAAGACAACTTGCTATGATCTTGAGATTCGATTTCCTCTCTTGAAAGAATAACAGAGTTATACCCAAGGTTCTTTGGGGTCGGGTCACAACCTGATTGGTTACTTAGTTGAAGTTAAATGTGCATGTTCACAAGGAGGCCTTTGATATTATGTTCAAGACATCGAATTGAAAAACAATCTTTAGTACTATTTTTGGTATTTTTTGTTTTAACAAGATTAGTGTTTGAAATAAAGTGCAATTTTGTATTTTCGGGGTGATTACTTTTAGATTGAGACAAAATTAAAAGGAGAAAGGTAATGAGAGATTAAGTAAATTACTAAAATGAAATCCTATGGACATAAAATTATCTAAAACCCTTCCTTGCAAATTGAATGGTGGGGAGATTTGCAACAAATCCAAGAGATATGAATCATACAAAGTCACAATTCTATACCCAATGGATTCAAGCATTTGGAGAGGAGGTGAATTCAATTGTGCAAGATAATAAAAATCTATCAAATCATGGAGCCACCAAGATGTGTGCACCCACAAGATGGATTTATCATTAAGCCCAATAGATGATCCCTTCCATGCATTCATCACAGCAAGGTAGATAGACAACAAAAAACTCCAACTAAGGTAAACGCGAATTCAAAACACAATAAAAAAGAGGCTCTTAGAAAGAAATGAATAATGCATACACACAATTCACCAATTCACATAGATGGAAGAAATTTACACACCATGAATGAAGCACCAAATGTTGATCTTTATTGTATTAAGAATTCCCCCTTTTACATTGCTTTTGATTACAATAAATAGAGTTTTTGATCAAAATTTCAAAATTAGGGCATCAGAGACTCTAAACTTAAGAAAATAAACTAAAACTAAAGCTTAGCTTAAAATAGACTATTTATAACTAATAATGAATAGCTTGCATGGATTTGAAATCCATTTACAATCAGTTTGTCCATACAAGAATGACCAAACTTGCTGAGAAAGAAAGAAAAAGAAGATAGGGTTTCTTCTATGAACTTGAGTCTTCTTCTCGTATCTTGGAGTTCTTTCTTGGAATATTCATCTAGAGGGTCTTCTTACAGTGGGAGCTGATAAGGGACCCTTAGTCCTCCCAAAATGAACCCAAGTTAACCATCAATCTGATCTGGTGTTCAACTAGCATGAAAAATGATGATCTCACTAGAAGCAGTCAGATTTTCATTGCCCGACCTCTACTCCAAAGTTTTTAGTATCCAAAAATGGAAAAGTGTCAGACTGACTCTAGAGCTCTGAAGGTTTTGGCATTTTCAAAGGCCGCAACAATGAAAAGGCCAAAAGTTTGAAAAACTAGAATGCTGAAAAACTAAAAATAATGGAAGGCCAAAAACACTGGAAGGCTAAAAATTGCAGTGCGTGATGAAGCTGAAAGGCCAAAAAGCCTTAGGAGAATCTCACCAAGTGCTGAAAAACTTGTTTTTTTCCACAAATGTTCAAGGGTCCAAGGAGTCAGTTTGGGAATATTTCTGGGTGTGCCACTCGAAGCCTCTGTATGATCTCTTGAACGTCTTCATAGTTTATCTCCTTCCTTTTTACCTTGTTTACTTTTCATTCCTTCTTCTCTTTGAATATTTTTAGTTTGGAAGAAAATAACTAGATCTCTTCTTCATGTTCCATCATCCTCAACATCTCTTCCCTTGAATGGAACATCTGTTGTAGGACCTCCTTGGTACTTAGGCCTGCCATAATGTCTCAAAATTGTTGGACCACTTCTTTCAATGGCCATAAGATGTGTTTATCTTTGTCTCGGTACAAGTTGAGGCCAATCCCTGTGAAGAAAACATCAATTTCTTCTACCAATTCCAAGACCTCCTTTTGTTTCTCTAAGATGGAGGATTGAAATTTCTTATAGACCTTTATGATTTTTTCCATCTGTTTAGTCTAAGCCTCAAATTTATCAAGCTCTTTGCCTTCATATACTTTCAACAATATATGGAAACGTTGTTTCCTGATTATTTCTAGTTCTTGGGAGGTAGCTTGTCATTTGTCTATCTCAGAGTTCAAGCCACCTTAATCCTCCATCAGGTTTATCAAATTTGTAGCTTCAACCAAAATGACCCTGTAAGGTTTGAATACCCATTTGATGGCCTCTTCCCTATATTGCTCAAAATCTTCTTTCCAATCTGCACTCGCTTGGATAAAGGTCGGTGTCAATCCTGTTAGCAATTTTGGGGTGTTCCTCTTCTCTAACACTGCCTATAGTGAGGCCTCTAGACAACATGAGTCAATAGGACCAACCATCTTGTGAATAAACTTCTTCAAGGCTCATTTTGTTCTGTTAGGGACTTTATGGTCTCCTCATCCTTACTCATGAACACTAAGGCATGTTTAATCCCTAAGCCCGCAAGTGTCTTTCTCCCTTCCTTGGTGGGATCTCCCAAATATACCTCCTCAAACATGTATTCTTCTAGAGTTGCTTGTTTTTGAGAGGTGCTAGCAGAAGGAAGTGCAACCTGTGCCTTCCAGTGCCCCCTAGTATCTTGGGTAACATAGTACATTGTCCATGCTAGTAATATGACCCATGTTTGATGAAAAACTTGTCCTAAAGAATCCATATTTACATCTTCCCCCTCATCTTCATCTGTGTAAGTTCTTTTCCTTAAGTTAATTTCTTTAGTGAACCCTGTAGGTTTACTAGATGCAGTGACTGGCTCATATGGGGAAACCTGAAGGACTAAATCCAAGTTATGTGGCCCTGGGTTTTATTTCTTATCTGAGGTTACTTCCTTATCTAACCCTTCTTCTAGTTCCTTGTTCTTTGTATCCTCATTCATTCCTTCCTCTTCTCCTCCTTCTTCCATTCCCTCTTCTGCTACCTTATGTTGCCTTTCCTTGTCACAGTCTTCATCTCCTAAGGAGATAACCAACACTTCGGTATAAAGACCGGTCATGACTTTCAATGATATTTCAAAAGGTGACATGGCTTCTACACTTACTAATCCTTTAGGGGTTGGGATAAAGAAAGCCAAAGAGATTGATGATGGTGGAGTAGGTGTAAAAAGAGTTGGAATGGGAAATGGGAGAATAGTAATTGGAGGCGGAACCGATGTTGGAGTCGAGTGGAATGGTGGTGGAGTAGGAATTGGAGGTGGAAGAGTAGTTCTTGGAGTAGCAAAGTTAGGCGGAGGAGTAGAAACGAGGGTCTCTTCTTTGGCATTATCCCCTGTTACATCTTGGGTGACTAATGGATCTTGATTTTTGATCCCTTGATCTATTTTAGAGCTCGCTTCCATGATAGGTACATTAGATACTAGATTAGTGAATTGAGTAGGTGGTGAAGTGAGGGTTACCTATGGCTGAAAGAGAAATGGACCTCCTATTTCATACCCTATTGCATAACCTTGTGTATCTTGGCCTTGGTCTAAAAAGCCTTCTAGACCTTCAAAGTTAGAAATCTAGAAATCATCTGACCTTAGAGAATCCAAGGGATTATCTTGGTCCATGGGATCTTCCTGGTGTTTCCTACTAGTCTCCTTCTCTCTCCTCTTCTGAGATCTTGTCCTCTTAACTAGAGCCACCTCTTCTTCTTCCTCTTCTTCTAGCTCTTATTGTACGCTTTCTAATTGTGGAGGCATAGAATTTCTCTTCCTTTTGTATGTTTTATTAACCTTTTAAGGGGTAGGAGGAGACTATCCAGAAGTGGATGGCCCTTTGTCTGGCAAAGCCTATGCTGCCCCCTAGAGGATCTATCTACCCAGTCATTCTAGTCTTAGGATCCTTGTTCCTTGGGTTCAACCCATACTCTATTGCATGTTCATGCCATACACCATGTTTGGATTTTTTGGTGGTGCCTTCTTATATTGTGGCATTGTATTTTTCTCCCCACGCCATTTATCCGCCTTCTTGGGTGGATCCATTAGTGTTTTTACTAGGATTTCATCCATTTTATAAGGCCTTTTGATCCAAGTTATTGTTGTTCTAAGTACATACCTAGCCCAGAACTCAATGTCATCATTCTCATCTTTATCCACTTTGGCATTCAGGATGGGCCTATCATATATTTTATCCATAGTGTAGATGGCCTCTAATACCCTATTTGAATCCTTCTCCCAAACTGTTAGAGGAATTGGGGTCTTCACTATACGTTGTGCAAGGGTGAGGGACATCCTACAATAATCCTAGATCTTGACCTCATGATCATCCATAAAATTGATCCAATGGTCTTTCATATGCGGTTCATGGATATAGAACCTGTCGATGATGCGGTTGTATATTCCTATCAGGTCGAACCTTGGCCAAACTATTTTATAGAGATATAGTGGGCATTCATCCCATTCAAAGGCCAAGGATTTGCAGACCTTCACATCCTATAAGGTATATGGGCCCAGAGAAATAGGGAAGTCCCAACAATGTTTCTTTTTTTGCTTGATATGTTCATAGGTGTCAGCAAGCTGTCTAGCCATTTCTAGGGTGATAGCCCAATCAGATGGGTATCGGGGAAACTTATTAGGTCTCAACATAGAGCCTACCACCTAGATGTAAGTGAATGTCTTGTACTGTACATAGTAGGCCCCAATGGCCCTAACCTTGGTGACTACTTCCTCTGAAATCCTCTTTGCAAAATCACCTTCAATGAATTAGATGATTACGAAGGTGAAGGTGTCATTGACTATCCTGTAGTCTAGGGTGTCTTTTGACATGTTTTCATTTTTCTATAACTGGGGGTACACAATGTGAGGCCATGCATTGGGATTATTGATGTTTCCCATCTTGGTGAGTCCTGGTTAGTTTTCCTGTGCTTCCAATAAGTACACTATGTAGGTACTCATATATAACTTAGGGTTGTGCTTTACTGCCACCAACTGTTCATCCAACCTATTGCTAATGATGGTTCCCCAATCAAACCTAGACTTATGACCTCTAATTTTATCTATTAAGAGAATCATCACTTTTCTAGTTGGAAGGACTGTGGTAATCCATATACCTATCTTAGTAATGTTAGGGCTTCCTGAATATCATCTTTCATGTACCCCCTCCTGAGGTCAATTTTGTCTAGCTTTTTTTTGGGGAGAGGTTGCTTTGGGTTATTCTTATTAACTATGTCATATGCCTCCTCCCCTTTTTTGTTGAACCATCTGTTGCCCTTTTCTATAAAGAAGTCATAGAACTTGTCTATGCCATTTTGGAGGTGGAAGACCTCTTCTATGAAGTCTGGTCTGATATCTAATACCACTTGTCCCTCTATATTCTAGACCATCTTTTTATTTGATTCATAATGGTTTTCTAAATTCATGATTAGTTCGGATGATGTGACAACCACTGGGTGGGCTGCTGCATTGACTAATCTTGACAGGACTAGTGAGGTACATTCTTATCATCTTCCAGCCGGTTGGGAACACCTTGTCAGGAGCTAATCACAATCTACATTCCTGATATTAGTATCAGTGATCTCAATGTGTTTGTTTCCAACCTTGGAAGGGGGATTGTTCCCCTTGTATAAGTACTTCATGGGTGACGCAGTCTTTTTATTAGGCATTCCTTCAATGAGATATGCAAGTATCAGTGTTTTATTTGCAGAAAGAAATGACTAATCTAGAAAAATAGGAGTACAAATCTCTAAGTAGCCATAAATGTAGGTTTTTTCACTTTTGGCCCTTTTAGAGTTTCAGGTGTCACAAAATGGTTCAAAGTCCGAAAAGGCCAAAAGTGTGAAAGAGAAATCATTTGATGAAACATAACCTGTCAGCCTTTCAGTGTGAAATTTTTTGAAAAGATTCTTAGGATGCCAAAAGTGCAAAATGGATCTCAGACTACGAAGGTCCGAAACCCCCAAAGGGTCGACAACATCCTCAGAGGTTTGGAATTGTTAGTGGTTCAGAATTTTTAGAGGTCTAAAATTCCAAAAAGGCCGACTCTCCGAGGACCACTTGGATGATAGACAAGACTTGGTTTTTGGCCTTTGAGGCTGACAAACCTATGATAAAGGTTGCGATTGAAGACAGAAAAGAAACCCTAACTAGAGAGAAAAAACATGAATAGACCAGGCCCAACCTGATAAGGAGGGGCTTCCCCCACAATAGGAAGGGTGCAAAAGGCCCTAAAAGAGTTTGGGGGGGGATCCCGTGTGCCCTCGGCTAGACAAGCACCATATACGAAACCCTAAAACTAGACAACAACAAAGAATGGAAAAAACCACTGAGTAGTGAGGAAGAAACCTACCTTGCGATATTTAGGACCAAAGGATGGAGACACAAGAAGATGAAGAAGTGGAGTGGTCAACCATGAGGAGCGAGGGACAAAGCTTCAAGAATCGCTACTCAAAAGACGTCAAAGACAAAAAAACAAAGTGAGGAAAAATAGGGCCTCTCGCCCTTTCATAACCTATGGAGGAACATCATCCTTTTCAGTGTTTCAGCATACAAAATGCTAAAAGTACAGAGGTGGATACCTTTCAGCCTTTTGGTATTTTTGGAGGCCAAAACACCAAAAGGGCCGGTCTTTGGCCTTTCAACCATTTTGGTGTTTCAGAGGATGTGGTCCTTTGAAAGCCCGAAAGGGAAAAAAGGCTGAAGAAGGTGTCTTCTTTGTTCAACGAGATGATAATGAGGCTGATTTGTGAGGAACTAGGAAAGGGGGCAGACTCAAAAAGACAAAAAGGACAAAAAAGAAGGGGGGTCCCCATGGTTAGAGGACCAACATGGGGTGTGTGTTGTGGACCCACAAAAAATATCCCCGAAAAAAGGAGGAATGACCAAGGCATTTTCTCATCGTCAATACTCTTCTGGGTTATAATCTTTTATAGTAGAATGAAAACCAAGAAACATATGAGCTAACAATCTTTCAATGAATTCTAATTCTGAAGTTTTTGCTTGTCTCCCTTGTGTGTGTTCATGTGTGTCTATTCTTTGACGTTTGATTGTGGTAACCTGAATGTTCATCAGTTGTTCCCAAGTATAACCTTCCTCTACTCCTAGCCATGCATTCATAGCCCTGGTAGAGATTTTCATAGTCACCCTAGTCCATTCTGTCTTCTAGGGTATGGTATTTTACTTTGAGGTTTCTTGTTCTTTGGATAATGGTTCTCCTCCTTTCTGGGTACATGAAACATCTCATGCTTAGATGTGTCTTTATTCCATGTGTTCACATCCATTTTTTCTTCTTTGATTGATCTGAGTAGCGATTAGACTGTGCTACCCAGATTCCACACTCATGACCTCTTCGGGCCACTTTTATTTTCATGTGTTCTTATTTCCTTTCTTTAGCCTTCTCTTGTTTCCTTTTTCCATTGCTTTCACATTCATTCAGACTTGGGTTCTGGGATTGGTGGATGCCGAAATCCACACACTAATGATGGTCGCAATTGATGAATGCTTGAGATACCACCATTCTTAGGTGTCATTTCTTAATTTGGTTTTGTGATTAGGATGACTGAGATTTCAACCTCTTCTTGTCTGGCTATGATAGATGCTACCACTTTGTTTTTTTGGAGTGTTCTCTGTGATGTATGTTGCATTGGAGAATTTGACTAAGAAATACCTATGCTCCTCTTTAGGAACCACATGGAATGAATCCTTGACACACTTGACCCAAAGAAAAATGAGCCTTGAAAAAGGGGGGGATGCGCTCTTATTTAGGAACCACATGGAATGAATCCCCCAAGAGGACAAGATCAGAGATCCTGAAGGCTTTAATGGTGGCTCTCTAGTCGAACCATCTCTTGAAAATGACCTAGTTCTTTGATACATGCTCTAGGGCCAATGTTAATTTCTCCTCCAAGTTGAGGAGATTCATGAGCCTAACTTGCACTCGATCTTTGCCTCCCACGTATTGGTCCATAAATCTCAAAATTGGGATTTTTAAATTCATAGGGAAGAGTGGTTGTAAGCAATAGAATAGTTGGTATGGGGATGTCCTCAAATCATTCTTGATTCTCACCAGGTTGGTCCAGAGGGAATATTTCAATTGTGTGTGCCAATCCCGGGGGTTATCGTCTAGGAGGTGTTTGATCACTATTGTCAAATTCCTGTTGGTGGACTCCGCTACTCTATTTCCTTGTGGATAATAATTAGAGGAAAATTTGAGGATTACCTAGTTTTCAAAGGCCCATTGTGTCAGGGAGGTGGAGGAGAAAGAGGGAGCATTGTCACATACCAGATAAAATGGCATTCCAAACCTAGTGAGGATGCGCTCCTCCAGAAACTTGGTTATGACCTTCATGGTGCAGTTCTTTAGTGCTTGAGCCTCCATCTAGCATGTGTAGTAACCGATGGCTGTTAGAATAAACTTGTGTCCTAGAAAAAAATGGGGGTTAATCACTCCAACAAAATCCAAGCCCCATTGGGTGAACAGACCCACCTCATATACTGGCTGTAGGGGCATTGCCAAATTTTTTTCTCGGGTTTCTCTTGTTTCGAAAGTGTTGCATGATTTCACGTGCTCGCTAGTTTCTTTGAATATTATTTGCCAGAAATATCCTATTCTTAGAATTTGGTCAGCAATTTCTTTAGTTGAACCATGCCCTATCCCATATTTGTCATGAAAATCTTCGAGGATGTGTTTCTCTTCTAGCCTATCCAAACACTTTAGGTACAAACCCTCATAATTTTGTTTATATAATTGGCCATTCTTTCTCATTTAGGAGATGATTTTGATTTATAGAGCTCTTCTTTATGAACCATTCATCCCCTCTGGGCAGCGGTTCTGCAGTAGGTAGTAAACTATGTCTTGGTACCATATATCGGTTATCACACCTTGATCGGTGTAGGTCAGACCTACTAGACCTTTTCCAACTTCGGAGATCAATTTGGTCAAGCCTTGACCTCTCACTGATTTCATCGGCTGGATCTCTAGGTTGAACTCTTGGAGGATTTCTCTTTGTTCTCCTAGCTCATTCTACATCAAAAGATACTTGAACGCTGCATCATGGACTATTCAAAGACCTTTCTTGTCAAGATGTAGTGTCAGGATTTATTCACTGCTTTGACAAGGGAAAAAGGTCATTTATCCAAATTGGGGTACCTGGTCTCAGCATCCTTAAAGGGGAAACTCATAAAGGCTATAGGTCTTTCACCCTCACTATCCTTCTTCTGTGTTAGGATGCCTACGCATGAGTGCTCAGATGCAAAAGAATAAACCTTGAAGGGTAGGGAATAGTTGGGACCAACAAGGATTGGGGCCATGGAGATGGTGCTTTTTATCTCTTCAAAAATTTTCTTTACTTGGATGATCCATTCGATCTTAGCATCCTTTTTGAGCATGTTGTTTAATGGCTTCACTATGTCCACGAAGCCACTAATAAACTTCCTTATGAAGTTACTCTTCCCAAATAAAGGCTTCAACTCTTTGCAGCTATGGGGTGGTGTCAAATTTAGGATAGCTTCCACCCTCTTGGGGTCTATTACTATTCCATACTCTAAAATGATGTGCCCTAATAGCTTCCCTTCAGTTACCCCAAACATGCACTTCTTTGGGTTGAGAGAGATCCCATATTTCATGCACCTCTGCAGACATCTTATGAGGTCATCTATGTGGTCATTCCTTTGCTTCAAAAATACTGTGAGGTCATCCATGTAAATAATAATGCATTTCCCAACTAAACCTTTGAAGGCTATGTCCATTGCCCTTTGGAAAGTGGCCCTAACATTTATCAGACTGAAGGGCATCCGCCGGTAGGAGAAGGTTCCCCATTTTTTTGTAAATGTTGTCTTGAACCTGTCCTCTTCCTACACCATTACTTGATTTTATCTTGAGTAGCCATCAAAGAAGGACATCATTTTGGATCCGCTGACTATCTATAATACTTTGTCAAGAGATGGGAGTGGGTAGTTGTCCTTTTGGGAGGATTTATTTAAGTTCTAGAAGTCTACACATAACCTGATCTCACCAGTCTTCTTTCTTACTAGCACCAAGTTTGCAACCCATGTAGAATGTCGAATTGGAAAAATGATTGTTGCATCTAGTAACTTCTAGACTTCCTTTTGGATTAGGGGCTCCATAGTAGGGTTCAGAGGCCTTTGGCATTGTCTAAAGGTTTGGAGTCCGGTTTTAGGGGGATGTTGTGTACTATGACTGAGGTGTCATATGTCTTTAATTATTCATAACTCCAGGCTATAAAATCTTGATATTTGGTGAGGATTTGGACCATTTTCTCCTTTTCTTCTTTGGTACCCACTTTTTTGATGTGTACCTCTCTTGGTTCATCTTCCATGCCAAGGTTGTATGTTTCGCACTATTTGCCACCAGGAGTTACATCTGCACATCTCATCATGGTCCTCCCATCACTATAAAAAATCCTTTCCATCTCTACCATCCCCTTTGGTATAGTTTTTGTACTTAGGTCTATGATTCCATGGTCATTAAGATCCTTAGGATCAACTACTTCTTTCTCTTCTTCTTACTTCCTTTTGTCTATAATCTATTTTTCAAACACACCTACGCACATGATGAACTCAAGGATGTGCTGATCATCTTGGAAGACTTGGAAATTATTGATGTTATCTGGGATGGATGGCACTGCGATGAGTTTGACCAAAAACTTCTTTAACTTGGAATTATCCATTGGATGTAGTGGACTGGCAGTTACGGCTAGGGCATCAACGATAATGTTCTTTCTCCATGGGATATATTGGATGTTGAAGACTTTGAAGTCATTGATCAAATCCAATGCCCTATTATGGTAGGCCGAGAGTCTCTTATCATTGCAATAATAATGAATGCATATTTTCTTGACAACCAATTATGGATCTCCTTCCACCATTAGAGATTTTATTCATTTCTCGTGGGCTAGGAGGAGTCCCCGAATCAATTCTTCATACTCTGCAACATTGTTAGTGCATCAAAATTGTAATCTGTATGTAGCATAAGAAGACTTACCTCTTGGGTTAATGAGTTCAATTCCCATGCCTACTCCTTGTTTACATTTAGAGCTATTGAAGTGCAATTTCCAAATCTATTTTTTCCCAAAGAGGCTGGACATGGTGGGGACCCTTTTGGTAAAACCCATGGTTTTGGTCTTTTGATCTTTCCCTCCATCAATATCTGAGGAAACTAACTCTCCTTCCACTATCCCTTGGATACATACGGGTTTGGATATTTCTGCACCCTTAATGTTTTCATCCTCTTGTAACCCCTTGTAGGGTGGACAAGCTCCATTATTCGAAGTGCTCTAGTCACTAAGCATGTTTAGGTCTGGGCTTCCATTATCTAATTCTGACTTACTATCTCAGCTTAAATTGTCTGAGTTTTCTTTCTTTGGCATAGGGTTACTCTTATCCTGTCACATTAAAGCCTTCTTTCATCTCATTTTCTTCTCATACCTCCTTTGGTAGGATGATCTGGGCTAATATTTGTGACAATGCCTCCTAGGATCTGGGGCATGTGAACTTTGAATGGCTTGTTTGATGTATTCAACAGTATCTTGGTAGTAACAAGATGTTAGGATCGACGTCCCATCCCAAATTTCATGCTTGTTGTAGTGTTGTCAACAAAAATTATGAAGATGTCATCACCGATGGGTAACTATAGGAGGCCCTAAATGGGACTATGGTCAGAATCTTCTACTTCTCAGATTTCAAACTTTAGGATGTCATACATCTGATAAGTGTCCAAGTTGACTTTTGTGAACATAACTTCATCAAGAGAATTTTATTTTGTGAACATCCTTTTTAGTTTTGGTTTTGTGTCTATCTTGATCTAATTATTTAATCCTCTCCAGGGCAGCCAAAGCAGAGTGAAATCTGTAGACAACCAACCCCTCAGACACCTGGTCCATTCTCAGCTCAACAACATTCCATAGGTCTAAGGGATGTCGACTACATGTATATCAATGCACTCTTATATCCTTGGATCTTCAACCAATTAGATATGTACATTTTTTAGCATGTGGATTACTTTGAATTAAATTTTATTTAGTTGTATCACTACCTGATTGGTTATTTGGGGCACCATTCCCATTTTTTGAGAAATTGGCAAGGGCATGCCGTTGCACGATGCTCTAGAATCAATCAAGAAATTGAGTAAATTCTTCCCAAACATCTAAAAATTGAGTAGGAAAGGGGGTACCTCCATCTTATCTTTGAACATTGCGGAAAAATCTTCAGAGGTATTGACATTGGATGTGGGTGCTCTTGTACCGCTAGCTGATGGACCTTGTTTTGGATGGTCCAAATATTTTAAAAGGGCTTCCTTTTGATACAGGAAACCTTGCAGTAATTTGAACATAGATATGTTCACCTTGGTCCTTTTAAACTCTTTGACTGTACTATATTTGTCACTTGACCATGTTGCACTCCTGTAACAAGAAAATGCATTTGGGGGAGGAGTCGTAGGAGAATTTGGCCCTTTAGGAGGCATGGGGTTGTTGTTGGCCTGAGGATCTAGGGGAGTCAATTTTTTCTAGGAGGTATACCATCCATGAGGGGTTCTTTCCTACTTTGTAGATTATACAAATTCTAGTGATCATTTTGGAAGGCATGCACTTTAGAGTATTTAGGTTTTTCCTCTTTCTGAAATGTGAACACAAACTCTTCTTCTTTTGCGTACGTATTTGAACCTTCTCCATTTCCACACTTTTAGGAATCAAACATCATGGCATTGAAATGAACAGGTGGCTTGTCAGTATTCTGAGTGTGATGGTTGTAGGAGTTGCCTTTGTATCCTTCATGACCTTGGTACGAGTTTGGAGACCTGACAAAATTTTCTTCTGAAGTTTCAGAGGTTTTTGCATTATCCGTGGGGATGCTTCCATTGTTTGGTCAGATATTCCATGGTCTAGTTGGCTTCTGCTACCCAAATGGTTTCTCTTGTGTATTATTGTTGTTGTAGGTGTTGAAACTCTAAATCAGATTTTGATGATAGGTATTCAGACTAGTAGATGTCTGATGGTACCCCCCTTGGTTTTGGAATGGATTTAATTTCATTCTGGTGAGCTCGCTTGTGAGTTCTGACAAGGTTTTCTTCACGACATCTAGCTCAAAAGATATGAGAGTGTCTTGTTTGGTTTGGGGCACAACTATTTTCTCTACAAACACTGATTTATGGGCTTTGTAGCCTGGGTAAGTGATGGATAGTGGTAGGGATTCAAATGGTTGTGGTAGAATTGGATTCATTGATGGCATGTGAGTGGCCAGGGTTTCACTATTTGCTGCAAATAGATGTGGGGTAGTGGTGTTGTTAACGATGGGCATGGCTATGAAGTTCCCTTCTTGTGGATCCATTTGTTGTGTAAAATTAATATCCTCATTATATAATTTTTCCATCGTGTCTCTATCTACAGCGCGAAGACTTCTTAGGAAAATTGAAGTGAATGGATCCAAAGCTTTAAGATAAACTTGTATGACAGTTGCCTCTGGTATGCTATATGGAGCTTCCAACTTTTGATGCATTTTATGGAAGTGATGGTTGAACATGGCGATGGGCTCTTTGGGATATTTCCTTGTTGTAATGAATTGGTGAAGTATTGCAGCTAGATCCATGTATAATTTGAATTGGTTAAGGAATTTGGTTTCAAACTCAGTCCATGTAGAGATAGATCCCCTTGGAAAATTAAGATACCATTTGTCCGCAAAATAGTGTAGGAGCACCCTAAATGAACCAAGTGTTCCTATGGAACTTAGGGTTTCCATATAGGTCCTAAGTGACCTGTAGTCATGTTAGAACCATGGGTTATTCATTGGACTTCTTTGTAAGACCATAGTTCCAAGATTGGCATCCTATGAGCCCTTGGTCAACTATTGGTCAATGACTGTCAAAGACCCTATTTTTTAGGTTTTTTTAAATTTTTTGTCATGCTTTGGATCCACTAGGGATCACAAAAATAAGGTTGAGACCAAGTTTGGTCATCAAAATTGCAAAATTGCAAAATATGCTCAAAAGTTGTCAAGCAACTTTTGAGCAAACATGACAACTTTTTGTCAAAGTTTGTAAAATAACTCCAAAATGGCTAGTTGGTTCAAATTTGTTATGCAGCCATTGGGAGTGCCTAAAAATACCTCATAGGAGGGTGGTAGGTTCAACTTGATGTAATTTTTGGCAAAATCAATAAAGAAACTACCATTTTCTTGCATTTTTGAGCAACAGTTTGTTTGTACGGATCTATCTGAGGGAAAGACCAATTAAATAAGATAATCCCATGTGTTAGACTCCTTCTCCATTTTTTTTCATGATCTAATACCTCTCCTGCCAAAATTTATCAAATTTTCATTCTTCCTGCCCTAGATTTTAGGCCCTAAATCAGGGTTCGACAAAGTATTGAGTGTATTTATCATTTCCACCATGGGAATTCAATGACCCTTGGTGGAAATCATGTTTTCATTATTTTATTCAAGAATTTTCAGGATAGTTTCACCAAAGTGCAGGGAGATGGGCTTGCCATGATGCCCTAGGTGTATATTGCTATGTATGCACCATTCACAGAATTAGGACAATCATCATAACTTCTATTTGGGGATTCATCAAAGGCCCTAAATTGGTGGAGGAAACCATTTTACACACCCTCACATGATCCAATCATTATTTTGGATACTAGATGCATAGAAAAGGTACTTGTAGTGCAAATGTAGGCCTAATTAGCCCTAATTATAGAAGCATTTTGGTGTGTCTTCCTGTCTTTCCTTCACCTTAATGTTTTGGTTCTTAAGTATAAGATCTTAGGCCATAAAGGGTGTATAAATTCTTAATCCATTCTAGGTGTTATGTGGAAGAATCTTGTTTAGAAGCAAATATCCTTTAGGAAAAGGCTATAAGCCTAGTGTTGGGTTTGTGAAGCAACTATGTCTCAAAAGTTGTAACGGATGAAAAGAACCATTAGGTTAGGTTTTTATGGACCTAAATAGACCATACCCCTGAGTATAGGTCACCCTTGGTCCTAAAAGTCACTTCATGGGGTATTGTTGATAATTTGGTGTTAGAGTGCTTAGTGGCCAACCATGGTAGTTGTTGTTTGAGGCTTGGTGGTACCTAGTGAGTAGGTTTCCAATTGGGGTTTGGGTTGTGACAACCTTGGACCAAGACTTTTTCACACTTGTGAGAAGTGTGAAGCACTTTCCCTTTTGATTTGGGAATTGAAGGGGTATATTTCCCTGTTGAGCCTTTGGAGGCTTCCTACTGCCCAGTCTGCATCAAGTGGTATTAGAGAAATGTTTTCTACTGAGGATGAAGAGATACATTCAAGGGTCACTAATATTGAATTGGAAAAGATGGTGAGAGAGAAAAGGGAAGAAAATGCAGCCTTGACAAGAAGACTTCAAGAGTTGGAGAGCAAGGTCGAGAGGGGAAAATAAGACACCTCTGGTGGTGAAGAAGGGAGTGAAGAGGAAGATGACACCCCTGACCAGGATGTGAACATTCTTGTAGACCATAGACCCCTTCTAGATGCCTTAAAATATATGGGGAGAAGAACCATGGAGGAGAAGTTGGATTTACCAACTTTCAGTGGGAAGATGAATGCAGACTTGGCCTTGGCTTGGATTGAGGCCTTAACAAGCTTCTTTGAGTGTGAGGACTTCACTGAGAAGTAGAGAGTAAAGATGGAAAGATCCAAGTTGAAGGGATCAACCTTAATTTGTTGGAACATCATCCAAATAGAGAGGGTGAAGAATGGGAGAAGTATGATTACTTTATGGAACAAGATGATAGCCTTGATCAAAGAGACATATGTGCCTGAAGACTATGGGGTAAAAATTAATAGAAAGAAGAAAAAACTAAAACAAAAGGACATTGATTTGGGTTCATACACTGAGGAGTTCCTAAAACTATGCATGAAGACAAATGTGGTAGAAGATGAAGAAGAAAAGTTAGCAAGGTACATGAATGGTCTTAAGGTATCTATTCAAGAGGAACTTAGCCTACACTGCCCTACATCAGTAAACAAGTGTTTTCAAATGGCACTCAAAGTAGAGGAGAAGTGGAAGAGAAAAAGATAGATTAACAAGGGAAAGAGAAATGATAGTGGGAAGAAATTTAGAGGAATAGGAACCTCTTGGAACAGTGGATAGTACTATGGCAATAGCAGCAGGACCCCTGACCAAGGAGACAAAGAAAATAGTGATTCAAATTTTAGAGGGAACTATAGAGGAAGAATACCATTCAATAGAGAGAGAAAAAACATATGAAGAGGAAATGGACCCCTAGGGTGTTACTACTACAATAAATTGGGACACCATTTAGGGAGATGCCCTTAGAAGAGGAACAACAACAACCAAGGAGAAAGAAGAACAAAACTCATTCAAGAGGACAATAAAGAAGAGGATGCAAATGAAAGGGACTTAGAACCAAAGGAAGGAACATGTTTAATGATGACACAAGTCTTCCTTCAAGTACCACAAATCCAAGAACCTCCTCAAAGGAAGAATCTTTTCAAGACAAAGATCAAATGCCATGGAAAGGAATGTAATTTTCTTGTAGATTATGGTTCAACTAAAAACTTAGTATCTAGTGAAATGGTTCAAAAATTAAATCTTCCTAAGAAGCCACACTCTTTCCCATATCATGTCTCTTGGCTCACAAAGGGACAAAAAACCTTAGTTACTGAAAAAGCTTAGATAGAGTTCTCTATATCAGACTTTCAGGACAAAGTACTTTGTGATGTTGTTGAAATGGATGCCTCCCATATCCTTCTAGGAAGGCCTTGGCAATATTATGTAGATACCACACATCATTGTAGAAAAAATACCTACTCTATTATGAAGGATGGTAAAACATTCAACATGAAGCCCCTGCCTGATACTAAAGTAGAGAAAGAACCCACTGTCATCACCATGGGTGAAAAAGAAATGTTGAAAGTGTTGAAGGAACCTGAAACTGAAGCCTTTGTCCTAATCTCCAATCCCAAGGATAGTATAAGGTCTGATAATAATGATCCTATACCAGATGAAGTTAAGAAACTAATTAAAAAATATAGTGATGTCACTACTAGTGACCTGCCAACAAGCCTCCCTCCCTTAAGAGATATCAGTCACCAAATAGACCTAATACATGGTTCCTCCTTACCTAACAAGGCCCCATACAAGATTACACCTATTCAACATGCATAGATTGTAAGACAAGTCAGTGAACTATTGGAGAAGGGACTGATTTAGAAAAGTCTCATCCCATGTGTTGTCCCATCAATTTTAGCCCCTCAAAAGGATGGCAAGTGGAGGTTTGTAATGATAGTAGAGCCTTAAAAAAAATCACTATAAGATATAGGTTTCCCATTCGAAGAATGGAAGATTTTCTTGATCAACTAGGTACTTCTTGTTACTTTACAAAAATTGATTTAAAATCAGGCTATCACCAAATTAGGATAAAGCCAGGTGATGAATGGAAGACAAAATTTAAAAGAACTGAAGGTTTGTTTGAGTGGCTTGTTATGCCATTGGGTTTGAGAAATGCTCCTAGTACTCATTGATTTTATTGGCAAGTTTGTAGTCATATATTTGGATGACATTCTGATTTACAGTCATAGTAAAGAGGAACATCATGATCATGTCGAGCAAGTTTTGAGGAGACCCCATAAACAAAAGTTAGTGATTAACTTGGAAAAGTGTATGTTCATGAAGAAGGAACTTGCTTTCCTAGGGTTTGTCATCTCGCAAGGCACCCTCAAAATGGATCCATAGAAGGTTGAAGCAACTGTCAACTAGCCTCTGCCAAAGAACCAAGGTGATGTTAGAAGCTTTCATGGCCTTGCAACTTTTTATAGAAAGTTTATTAAAAAATTTAGTCATGTTTGTGCTCCTATGTTGGACACCATAAAGGGTGGAAAAAAGACCAGATTTGAATGGACAAAAGAAGCTATAGATGCATTCCAATATCTCAAGAATAGAGTGGCCCAATACCCAATCCTAGTGCTCCCTGACTTCAATAAAGTATTCATTGTTGAAACAAATGCAAGAAACTTGCCAATAGGTGCAATCTTGTGCCAAGAAGGTAAGGCTATAGCATTTTTCTCAAAAAAATTAAATGATGCAAAGAAGAGATATTCTACATATGATTTAGAAGTCTATGCAATGGTTCAATCCCTAAAAAATTTGAGACACTAATTACTCCCTAGAGAATTCATTATTTATACTGATAACCATGCATTGAGTTTCTTGAACAATCAGGAAAAGCTTGGAGTCAAACACATCAAATGGATGGAGCAGTTGCAGGCCTATACCTTCAATATAAAGCACAAAAAAGGGGGTAGAAAACAAAGTGGCTAATGTGCTAAGCATAAGGGTTGGATTGGTTGAGGAGATACAACTCCAGAGTGTAGGGATTGACTCCCTAAAACACCTATATGTAGATGATCTAGAACTTGGAGAAATTTTTGAAGTATGCACTAAGATGATAGGTAAATATCATACTAATTTTTCTAATTTTCTAATTTAGAATGAACTCTTTTTTAAAGGTGATCAATTATGCATACCTAAATGTTCCATGAGGACAAATATTATAAAGGAAAAACACTGTGGTGGCTTAGGAGGTCATTTTGGGATAGATAGAATCACAAATTTAGTGAAAAGAAGTTATTTTTGGCCAAGAATGGGGAATGAAGTCAAGAAGTTTGTAGAATCTTGTACTATCTACCAACTGTATGCACCCTAAAATGGTCGCCTAGACTTTGGGCCCCATTTATTATTTTATCAATTTATCAAATTTTCTGAATCAATGCTTTGAAATATTTTCAATTCAAATCAATTTCCTTGATCAAAT
>MU223797.1:802738-825040 GCA_018584345.1 Thuja plicata
CATTTGCATTTCCTTTCATAGATTAATATGCATTGTTATCATTTAGATTAATTTTATTTTATGCATTGCAATCATATAGAGTAAATCTCATTTTTATGCATTTGAATCTCTCGTTTCATGGTGTATTTGCAATAGACACAACTAGGTNAATCTGAGGGCCTTCATTTTACATTTTTACACATCCATGACTAGAGAGCTATGGATCGATATTTGAGGCCTCATTCTTGAGCAACCTTGAATGGAATGATTCATAGAAGTGTGACAACATTTATGCACACACCAACAAGCAAAAGGTGTATCCACTAACCAAGGACTATACCAACCCCTACCAATTCCCTCTAGGCCACGTGAATCAATTTCAATGGACTTTGTAATGGGTTTTCCAAAAGCAAAATAGGGTTATGATAGTGTTTTTGTCATAGTGGACAAATTTAGCAAAATAGTGCACTTTGTTCCTTGCAAGAGCACAAATGATGCTTCACATATAGCACACCTATTATTTAACGAAGTGATTAGAATCCATGGTCTACCACAAACAATAGTCTCTGACAGATATGTCAAGTTTTAGGGTCACTTTTGGAGGACACTCTTCAAGAAATTGGGCACCAATCTGACTTATAGTTTAGCATACCACCCACAAATAGATGGGAAAACAAAGGTGGTAAATAGATCCCTTGGGAATCTCCTAAGATGCCTTACAAAATAGTACAGCCAAAGTTGGGACATGATTTTACCTTAAGCAGAGTTTGCATTTAATGATTCAATGAACAGGTCTACTGGAAAGACACCATTCCAAACTGTATTTGGACTTCATCCAAAAGGTCCATTAGACTTGGTGGATTTACCCTCTGATTTCAAAGTTAGTGCACAAGGAGAGGAACTGGCCAAACTAATCTCTAAAGTGCAGAGAGAAGTGAAAGAATCCCTTCAATAATACACCATGAAATATAACTCACATGAAGATAAGAGGAGAGAGATTCATTTCAAGGTTAGAGATAAGGTATGGGAATACCTAAGGAAGGAAAGACTACCTAAAGGTAGATACTCAAAGTTACACATGAGGAAATTTGGACCATGCACCATCCTCAATAAGATGGGTGAAAATGCATATGAAATTTCTTTGCCTCCTACTTTACCGATTTCTCCTATTTTTAATGTTTTAGACCTCACCCCTTTCAAGTGTGTTGCAGATGTTACTAATGTGTATGATCCACATGATTAGGATGATGAATATTATGTGACAGATCTCCCACAAAGAAAACCAATGGAGTTAGACACAATTTTGGAATCCAAAGTGTTGAAGCAAACAAGGAATAATAAGTAAATGCAATACTTAGTGAAATGGAAAGGAATACCTCCAATAGATGCTACCTGGATGATAGAGGAATAGATCAAACAACATGGAACCACTGTTGACTAGTTAACCTCAAGTGGGAAGTTGAGTTCAAATCTCATGGGGAGTATGGTGCAACAGAACCCTAAATGAACCAAGTGTTCCTATGACACTTAGGGTTTCCATCAAAGTCCTAAGTGACCTCTAGTCATGTTAGAACCATGGGTTATTCATTGGAATAATTTTTAAGACAATAGTTCCAAGATTGGAATCCTATGAGCCCTTGGTCAACTATTGGTCAATGATTGTCCAAGACCCTATTTTTTAGGTTGTTTTATGTTTTTCATGCTTTGGATCCACTAGGGATCACAAAAATAAGGTTGAGACTTACCATTTTCCTACATTCTTGAGAAACATTCTATTTGTACGGTTAGGTATGGATCCATCTAAGGGAAAGACCAATTTAATAAGGTAATCCCATGTATTATTCTCCTTCTCCATTTGGTTTCATGATCTAATACCTCTCCCACCGAAAGTTATCAAATTTTCATTCTTCCTGCCCTAGAATTTAGGCCCTAAGTCAGGGTTCGACAAAGTATTGAGTGTATTTATCATTTCCACCATGGGAATTCAATGACACTTGGTGGAAAGTATTTTTTCATTATTTTCTTCAATAATTTGCAGGATAGGTTCACCAAAGTGCGGGGAGATGGGCTTGCCATGATGCCCTAGGTTTATATTGCTATGTATGCACCATTCACAGAATTAGGACAATCATCATAAATCCTATTTGGGGATTCATAAAAGGCCCTAAATAGGTGGAGGAAACCATTTTACACACCCTCACATGATCCAATCATTAGTTTGGACATTGGACACATAGAAAAGGTATTTGTAGTACGAATGTAGGCCTAATTAGCCCTAATTACAGAAGCATTTTGGTGTGTCTTCCTGTCTTTCCTTCACCTTCATGTTTTGGTGCTTAATTCTAAGATATTAGGCCATAAAGGGTGTCTAAATCACTAATCCATTCTAGGGGATGTGTGGAAGAATGTTTTTTAGAAGCAAATATCCTTCGGGAAAAGGCTACAAACCTAGTGTTGGGTTTGTGAAGCAACTATGTCTCAAATGTTGCAAAGGATGAAAAGAACCATTAGGTTAGGTTGTTAGGGACCTAAATAGACCATATCCTTGAGTATAGGTCACCCCTAGTCCTAAAATTTACTTCATGGGGTATTGTTGATAATTTGGGGTTAGAGTGCTTAGTGGCCAACCATGGTAGTTGGTGTTTGAGGCTTGGTGGGACCTAGTGAGTAGTTTTCCCCTTGGGGTTTGGGTTGTGACAACCTTGGACCAGGACTTTTTCACACTTGTGAGAAGTGTGAAGCACTTTCCCTTTTGATTTGGGAATTGAAGGGGTATATTTCCTTATTGAGCCTTTGGAGGCTTGCTACTGCCCACTCTGCATCACAAACTCTCCCAAAGTGTAAAGGAAAATGTGATAGACAACATATTGGTGGGAAATTTTCTTGCAGTTGCAAATTTCTTTGAAGGCACGAATGTGCTCTTTCGATGTTCTTGATTCACCATATATGAAACATGTACAAAACCTTTCCATATTCTTGGATAATTCATGGAGCTCTCTAATGAAATTTAAGGGTGAACTTTGTGCATTAGCAAAGAAATCCATTAGACAAGGTGGTTGAAAATTCTGATTTTGCAAGTTCTGATTTTGATTTATGGCTATGGGAACAATTGGGACAACGATGTGTGATTGTTTTCTGAGAAGATTTTGTGACACGACAAGATGTTGAGAGGAGCTCTCCTTTGTTTTCCCTCTGTCATTGCGAGGCCTACGATGGTGAGTGAGTTCAATGAACTCCCCTATCTTTGGGGATGATCTAAGAACTCGCTCAAACTGATTCAGGGAGAAGGATCTAATGTTTTCCATCTTTTCATTCATGAGGCCCTCCTTCTAGCACCACTTCTGTTGAGAATTGTTTTACACAAGCCAACTTGTTAGGATCTTGAGATTTGATTTCCTCTCTTGAAAGAATAACAAATTTATTCCCAAGGTTCTCTGGGGTGGGGTCACAGCCTGCTTGGTTACTCAGTTGAAGATAAATGTAAATGTTCATGAGGAGGCCTTTGCTGGTACATTCAAGACATTGAACTGCAAAATAATCTTTAGTACTATTTTTGGTATTTTCTGTTTTAACAAGATTAGTGTTTGAAATAAAATGCAATTTTATATTTTTAGGGTGATTACTTTTAGATTGACACAAAATTCAAAGGATTAAGGTAACGAGAGATGAAGTAAACTACTGAAATGAAATCCTATAGACATAAAATGTTGTAAAAAAATTCCTTGTGAATTGAATGGTGGGGACATTTGGAACAAACCCAGGAGATATGAATTAGACAAAGTCACAATCCTATACCCAATGGATGAAAGCATTTGGAGAGAAGGTGAATTTACTCATGCAAGATATTCAAAATCTATCAAATTGTGGAGCCACCAAGATATGTGCACCCATGAGATGGCTTTATCATTAATCCCAATAGATTATCCCTTCCATGCATTTTTCATAGCAAGGTAGATAGCCAACAACAAACTCCAACTAAGGTAAATGCGAATTTGAAACACAACAAACAAGAGGCTCTTTTGAAATAAATGAAAAATGCATACACACAATTCACCAATTTGCATAGATGGCAGAAATTTACACACCATGAATGAAGCACCAAATGTAGATCTTTATTGTATTAATAATTCCCCCTTTTACATTTATTTTGATTACAATATATAAAGTTTTGGATCTACCATTTCTGAATGTCAAAATAAGGGCATCAACGAGTCTAAACTTAAGAAAATAAACTAAAACTAAAGCTTAGCTAAGAATAAACTATTTCTAACTGATATTGAATAGATTGCATGGATTTGGAATCCATTTACAATCAGTTTGTCCATACAAGAAGGATCAAACTCCTAGATAAAGAAAGAAAAAGAAGATAGGGTTTCTTCTGTGAACTAGAGTCTTCTTCTCATGTGTTGGAGTTCTTTCTTGGAATCTTTATCTTGGGGGTCTTCCTATGGTGGGAACTGATAGGGGACCCTTACTCCTCCCAAAATGAACCCAAGTTAATCATTAGTCTGATATGGATTTCAACTGGTATGCAAAAAGATGATCTCACTGGAAGTACTCAGATTTTTGGCCCCCGACCTCTACTCTAAAGTTTTTAGTATCCAAAAATGGCCAAGTGTCGAACTGACTATGGAGATTTGAAGGTTTTTACCTTTTAAGAGGTTTCAAGGATGAAAAGGCCAAAAGGCCAAAAAACCAAAAGGCCAAAAAGCCAAAAAATACTGGAAGGCCGAAAGGTCAAAAAAATTGGAAGGCTAAAAGTCTGAAAATGACATTGCCTGATGAGGCCGAAAGGCCGAAAACTTGCCTTAGGAGTTAGTTCAAGGGTCCAAGGAGTTAGTTTTGAAATGTTTCTAGGTGTGTTTCCCAGAGCCTATGTATGATCTCCTAAACTTCTTGGTAGTTTATCTCCTTCCTTTTCACCTTGTTTACTTTCCGTTCCTGCTTCTATTTGAATATTGTTAGTTTAGAAGCGGAGAACTAGATCTCTTCTTCATGTTCCATCATCCTCAACATCTCTTCCCTTGAATGGAAAATCTGTTGTAGGGAATCCTTGGTACTGATGTGTGCCATAATGTCTTTGAACTATTGGACCACTTCTTTTGATGACCGTAAGATGTGTTTATCTTTGTCTCAGTACAAGTTGAGGCCAATCCCTGTGAATAAAACATCAATTTCTTCTACCCATTCCAAGACCTCCTTTTGTTTCTCTAAGATAGAGGCTTGACATTTCTTATAGACCTTTATGATTTTGGCCATCCTTTTAGTCCAAGCCTCGAAGTTATCAAGCTCTTTGCCTTCATATACTTTCACCAATATCTGAAAACGTTGTTTCCTGATTATTTCTAGGTCTTGGGAGGTAGCTTTCCATTTGTCTATTTCAGCATTTAGGCCACCTTCATCTTCCATCATGTTTATAAAATCTATATATTCAACCAAAATGAACTTGTAAGGTTTGAATACCCGTTTGATGGCCTCTTCCATGTACTACTCAAAATCTCCTTTCCAATCTGCACTCACTTTGATAAAGGTCAGTGTCAATCCTGCCCGCAAGTCTAGGGTTTTCCTCTTCTCTAAGAATACCTGTAGTGAGGCCTCTAGATAGCTTTGGTCAATAGGACCAACCATCTTGTTAATGAACTTATTCAAGGCTTCATTCTATTCCTTCAGGGAGTTTATGGTCTCCTCATCCTTACTCATGAACCCTAGGGCATGTTTAATCCCTGAGGCTACTAGTGTCTTGCTCCCTTTCCTAGTGGGCTCTCCCAAATCTACCTCCTTAAATGTGTAGTCTTCTAGAGTTTCTTCTATTTGAGAGGTGCTAGCAGAAGGAACTGTAACCTATGCCTTCCAGCGCCCCCTAGTATCTTGGGTAACATAGGAAATTGTTCATGCTTGTAATATGACCCCTTTTTGATGAAAAACTTGTCCTAAAGAAGCCATATTTACATCTTTCCCCTCATCTTCATCTGTGTAAGTTATTTTCCTTAAGTTTATTTCTTTAGTGAACCATGTAGGTTTACTAGATGTGGTGACTAGCGCATATGGGGCAACCTAAAGGATTGAATCCAAGTTTTGGGGCCCTGGTTTTCCTTCCTTATCTGAGGTCACTTCCTTATCTAACCCTTCTTCCTATTCCTTGTTCAATTTATCCTCATTCATTCCTTCCTCTTCTCCTCTTTCTTTTCTTCCCTCTTCTGCTACCTTATGCTTCCTTTCATTGTTATGGTCTTTATCTCCTAAGGAGTTAACCAACACTTTGCTATTCAGATTGGTCATGAATTTCAATGAGGTTTCAAAAGGTGACACAACTTCTACACTTACTGATCCTTTAGGGGTTGGGAAAAAGAAAGGCAAAGAGATTGATGATGGTGGAGTAGGTGTAAGGAGAGATGGAATGGGAAATGGGAGAATAGTAGCTGGATGTGGATTCGGTGTTGGAGTCGGGAGGAATGGTGGTGGGGTAGGAATTGGAGGTGAAAGAGTAATTGGTGGAATAGGAATGTGAGGTGGAGGAGTAGAAATGAGGGTCTCTTCTGTGGCCTTATCCCCTGTTACATCTTGGGTGACTAAGGGATCTTGATTTCTAGTCCCTTGATCTATTTTAGAGCTCTCTTCCATGATAGGTACATCAGGCACTGGATTACTAAATTGAGTGGGCGGTGGAGTGAGGGTTACCTATAGATGAAAGAGAAATGGACCTCCTATTTCATACCCTATTTCATAACCTGGTGTATCTTTGCCTTGGTCCAAAAATCCTTCTAGACCTTCGAAGTCAGACATCTAAAATGCATCTGATCATAGAGCATCTAGGGGATTATCTTGGTCCATGGGATCTTCCTGGTGTTTCATGCTAGTCTCCTTCTCTCTCCTCTTCTAAGATCTTCTCCTCTTAACTAGAGGTACCTCTTCTTCTTCGTCTTCTTCTGGCTCTTCTTGTACAGTTTCTAATTGTAGAGACACAAAAGTTCTCTTCCTTTTGTATGTTTTCTTACCCTTTTCAAGGGTAGGAGGAGACTGTCTAGAAATGGATGGCCCTTCATCTTGTGAAGCCTGTGCTACCCCTGCTGGAGGATCTATCTTCCCATTCATTATATTTTTTGGATCTTTGTGCCTTGGGTTTGACCTATACTCTATTGTGCATTCATGGCCATAAACCATGTTTGGATTTTGTGGTGGTGCCTTCTTGTATTGTGGCACTATATTTTTCTCCCCATGTTGTTTAACCGCCTTCTTGGGTGGATCCATTAGGGTTTTATTGGGATTAGATCCATTTTATAAGGCCTTCCGATCCAAGTTTCCATTGTTCTGAGTACATTCATATCCTGGAACTCAATGTCATCATTCTCATCTTTATCCACTTCGAAATTCATGGTGGGCCTATCATATATTTTATCCATAATGTAGATGGCCTCTAATACCCTGTCTGAATCCTTCTCCCAAAAATTTGGAGGAATTGGGGTCTTGAATATGTGTTGTGCAAGGCTGAGGGACATCCTACAATAATCTCATATCCTGAACTCATGATCATCCACATAATTGATCCAATGGTCTTCCAGATGTGGTTCATGGATATAGAACCTGTTGATAATGTGGATGTAAGTTCCTATCTGGTTGAACCTTGGCCAAACTATTTTATAGAGTTGTAGTGGGCATTCATCCCATTCAAAGGCCAAGGATTTGTAGACCTTCATATCCTATAAGGTGTATGGGCCCAGAGAAATATGGAAGTCCCAAATATGTTTCTTTTTGTGCTTGATATGTTCATAGGCGTCAGCAAGCTATCTAGCTATTTCTAGGGTGATAACCAAATCAGATGGGTATTAGGGAAACTTCTTAGGTCTCAAGGTAGAGCCTGCCACCCAGATGTAAGTGAATGTCTTGTACTATATATAGTAATCCGCAATGGCCCTCACCTTGGCAACTGCTTACTCTGACATCCTCTTCACAAAATCACCTTCAATAGATTGGATGATTGCGAAGGTGAAGGCGTCATTGACTTTCCTTTAGTACAGGGTGTCTTCTGACATGTTTTCCTTTTTCTATAATTGGGGGTACAAAATGTGAGGCCATGCATTGGGATCAATGATGTTTCCCCTCTTAGTAAGTCTCAGGTAATTTCCCTGTGTTGTCAATAAGTACACTATGTTGGTACTCATATAGAACTTAGGGTTGTTCTTTACTGCCACTAGTTGTTCATCCAACCTATCACTGATGATGGTTCCCCAATAGAACCTAGACTTGTGGCCTCTGATTTTCTCTATTAAGAGAATCATCCAATTTTCCAGTTGGAAGGAATGTGGTAATCTATATACCCGACTTATTAATGTTAGGGCTACCTGAATATAATTTTTCAGGTACCCCCTCCTGAGGTCTATTTTTTCCATTTTGTTTTTGGGGAGAGGTTTCTCAAGGTAATTCTTATTGACTATGACATATGCCTCCTCCCCTTTGTTGTTGAACCATCTATTTCCATTTTCTATGAAGAAGTCAAAGAACTTTTCTATGCATTTATGGAGGTGGAAGACCTCTTCTATGAAGTCTGGTCTAATATCTAATACCACTTGTCCCTCTGTATTTTGGACCACCTTTTTATCTGAGTCATAATGGTATGCTAAAGTCATGATCAGTTTAGATGTTGTGATATCCACTAGGTGGGCTACCGCGTTGACTAATCCTGACAGGACTAGTGAGGTATAGTCTTCTGATCTTCTAGTCGGTTGGGAACACCTTGTCAGGAGCTGATCCCAATCTATATTCCTAATATCAGTATCAGTGATCTCAATGTGTTTGTTGCCAACCTTGGAATGGGGAGTGTTCCCCTTGTATAAGTACTTCATGGGTGACACAGTCTTTTTATCAGGCATTGTTACAACGAGATATGCAAGTATCAGTGTTTTATTTATAGAAATAAATGAATAATCTAGTAAAATAGGAGTACAAAGCTCTAAGTAACCATAAATGTAGGTTTTTGCACTTTTGGCCCTTTCAGGGTTTTTGGTGCTGAAAAATGGTTCAGAGTCTGAAAAGGCCAAAAGTGTGAAAGAGCAGTGGTTTGATGAAATAGAACCTGTCGGCCTTTTAGTGTGTGAAAGTCTAAAAAGATTCTTTGGATGCCGAAAGTGTGAAATGGATCTCAGACTCCAAAGGTCCAAAACCTTGAAAGGGTCGACAACATTCTCAGAGGTTTGGACTTGTCGGTGTTTCAAAATTTTTGGAGGTCTAAAACACTGAAAAGGTTGACTCTCCGAGGACCACTTGGATGATGGAGTTGACCTAGTTTTTGGCCTTTTGGAGGCTTAAAAACCTATGAAAAAGGTTGCGACCAAAGACAGAAAAGAAACCCTAACTAGAGAGAAAAAAACCCAAACACCCAGGCCCAACCTGACAAGGAGGGGCTTCCCCTAAAATGCTAAGGGCACAAAAGGCCCTAAAATACTTTGGGGGGGGGAGTCCGTGCACCTTATGCTAGACAGGCACCAAGTGTGAAACCCTAAAACTAGACAATAATGAAGACCGGGAAAAACCACTAAGTGGTGAGGAAAAAACCTACCTTGCAATATTTAGGACCAAAGGATGGAGACATAAGAAGACGAAGAAGCAGAGTAGTCAGCCATGAGGAGCGAGGGATGAAGCTTCAAGAATTTCTTCTTAGAAGATGCCGAAGAAAAAAAAATAAAGTGAGGAAAAATAGGGCCTATCACCCTTTTATAACCCACAGGGAGGAAGGTCAGCCTTTTTGGTGTTTCAGTGTCCAAAACACTAAAAATTTGGAGTTGGATACCTTTCGGCCTTTCGGTGTTTTCGAAGGCCGAAACACTGAAAGGTCTAGTCTTTAGCCTTTTGGCCATTTCGGTCCTTCTAAGGATGTGGTCCTCTAAAGGCTGAAAGGGTGAAAAGGCCAAATAAGGTGTCTTCTTTGTTCAACAGGATGATAATGAGGCCGATTTGCAAGGGACTGGGAAAGGGGGTAGACTCAAAAAGACAAAAAGGAAAAAAAAGAAGGGGGGGTCCCCATTTTAAAAGGAACAACATGGGGTGTGTGTTCTGGACCCACCACAAGTACCTCCTTTTATGGTGTCAGGGAGGGGTGAAAATATTACACTATAGTTCTCGATGAACTTTATATAAAATTGAGCGAAATCATGGAAGCTTCTTACTTCACTAGATGTCTTAGGTGGAGGCCAACTGAGAATTGTTTCTACATTGTATGAGTCCATTTTAAAGTCACCTTGGAAGAATACAAAGCCAAGTTACACTAATTTATGTTTCATAAACTTACACTTGTCCAAATTTATGGTTAGCTTTTCATCATGTAATCTTTTCAATAAAATTGCTAGATGTTCAAGACGACCTTCTTTAGTTTTACTAAAATCAACATGTCATCTAAATATGCAAATACAAACTCACCTATATAGTCCTTTAAGAATTCATTCATTACCCCCATGAATGTTCTAGGGGCATTTGTTAGCCCAAATGGCATAATAAGCCATTAATATAACACTTCTGTATTTTTGAAGGTTGTCTTCCACTCATCTCCCTCCCCAATTCTTATTTGGTGATAGCCACTTTTGAGTTCTATCTTGGTAAAAATTTTGTACCCCCTAAACAATCCATAAGGTCTTCAATTATAGGAATGGGGAGCCTATATCTAATAGTGATTCTACTTATTTCTCTAGAGTTAGTACATAACCTTCATGTTCCTCCTTTTTTGGGTGCAAAAATGGTGGGAACTACACAAGGACTAATTCTCTTCATGATGAACCCACTATCTAGGAGTTCTTGAACTTGTTTGGCCACTTCTTCATTTTTCTAAGGTGTCATCTTATATGCTTCCTTATTTGGAAAAAAATCTCCTGGTATAAAGTCTATCTAATGAATTATAGCTCTTTGCGGTGGAAAAGAACCAGGTGTCCCATCACTAACTATGTCTCTAAATTCATCCAACAAAGCTTGCACCTCTTATGGGATTTCCACCTTTCTTCCTACCTTCTTTTTGTTAGGCTTCAAATCTAAAGGAAAGCCTACCCAATCAACTTCCTTGAGGGTGTTTAAAAACTATTTTTCCCTAACTAATAGGACTTTAGGGCTATTAGGTTTAACCACATCCTCTTCTATGATGGATTGAATTCTAAAGGTAACCTCATCCTTTTGAAATGCATAAGAATTATTTTCCCCATCATAAATTTCTTGTTTATCATATTTCCATGGTATACATAGTAAAAGATCATAGACATCCATGGGTGGCACATCAAAAATCACCTTATCCTTGTATCCCCCTATGGTAAATTCTACCCAAGCCTATTCATTGACTAATACAGGTTTTCCCTTGTTTAACCAAGTGACTCTATAGGGGTGACTATGTGAAATTATTTTCAAATGTAGTTTCTTGACTTCTTCCTCTAAGATGATATTATCAATGGAGCCTAAATCAATGAAAAATTTACATCCCTTGCCCAAAATATTGCATTTGATTCTGAATAGTGACATCCTCTGGCTTGGTTCCTCCTTCATTGGCTCTTTGATAAGAATCCTCCTCAAAATAAGATTCTCTCCAACTTGTGTCCAAATTAACCTCTGGTAACTTTACAATTGTAGTTTCTTCTTGAACATATTTTAATCTCCTATCCCCTCCTTGGGATGATGAAGCCTTCTCTATATAGCTTAAGGTAGGGTGTCCAATTTTGTGACAGTTATAACACTTCATGGTGGAGAAGTAGGATCTTCATCTTGACCCTACCTCTGTTATTATTAGATCCCCTTCCTCTATTGTTTCTTCTACCACTATAATCCCCACTCTAATTTATCAACTTGGATTCCCCTTGAGACCTATGGTCTATGGTCCTTCCACCAAGACCACCTCTCTATCCTCTACTATCTCTACCTCTGCCTCTACCTCTGTGATTTTGCTCCTACTTCCTTCTACACTTTGCTTCCACTTTAAGTGCCAACTGATAGCAACCTTTGTACTATAGTGGGACTCAAAAAATAATCTCTTCTTGTATGTTCCATCATAGACCATTAAAGTATATTTCTATCTTGATACTCTCCTTTTCTTTAACACCAGATTTCAAACACAATTTTTAGAATTCCTTTGTGTAGGGTGTGACATGAAGGTCTCTCTGCCTCAAATTCTATCTCTTTTTATGCAATTGAATTTCATAATCTTTGGGTATGTAGGTTTCCTTAATATTACCTTCCATTCCTTTCCAAGTAGTAATAGGATTCTTTCCCTCCCTTTGTCTCTATGTTTGGACAAACTTCCACCAAGTTAGAGAAGCTCATCTTAGCCTAGACTTGGCTACCTTCACCTTTTGTGCCACTCTTAGATCATCACACTCAAAGTTTTTTTCTAGACCCTTAATCCATTCTATCATTGTATCTAGTTCCATCTTTCCACTAAAGAGTGGTACTCCTTCCAATATATTTCCTCCCGTATCTTTGAGAGCTCAAAGTAAGGGTTTTTTTCTTGTATAATAGGGTCTAGTTTAGGGACTACATGTTCCTCTACTATAGCTTTATCTTTCTCTTCTTGCTTATTTATCTTTAAACTTACCTCCTCAGACTTTACTTCAACTCCCCCCAAGTTTTTTTCAAACTTCTCCAACCTTTCTCTAAGTAACATATTCTCTTCTTCTTGGTCATCAACTTTCTTGTCCAACTCTCCATTTGTCATCATGTTTGATTCACCAATAGATTCAATATCTAAAATGCAACCTCTTCTTGCACAAATATTTTAGGTTCTAATACCAATTTGATAGGGAGCCTCTAGATTAAACTCACCATCTTGTCATCTTTGAGTCATTCTTGAACACTCATTCTCTAAAGAAAACTTTTCACATTAGGTTCCTAATCTAGGACTCCCAATCAATAAAGGTAATACTCTACTAGTCTTCAAGATTTCCACATAATCTACTTATCAACTCATCCTAGGATTTTCCTATTCTTCCCAATCTTCAAAAACCCTCTTGCAGGAGTTCAAAAGCTCTCTAAACATGTCAAATTTCCTAATCCCCAATCCAATATACTTGCTCAACTATGAAATTCTTCATCGCTTACATAATCTGACAGTTTGAGGCATACTAGGCTTGTAGCTCCTAGTTAGCCCTAAGTTTGAGGTTTTTGGGCTCTAACTCGATAATTTTGAAAATAACCCATTAAACACCTCACCTTTATGAGAACACTTTTGGAAACCCTAAAATATTTTGTAGGTCTTGGCTCCTCAATCCTCCGTACAATTTGCAAAGCCTAAACAACCTATACAAGCCTAATTTCATCCTTTAATTGGTCTTTGGTCTCAAAACACCATTAGATGGATTCAAAGGGTCTTCTAATTGTACCTTATCTCATTCTTGATCTCCATGAAACCTTCTATGGCCTTGGATTGCATTTCCCAATCTGTTCCTACAAGAAACAAACTCTACAACATAAAAATCCCTAGCCGGGCTTTCACTCTGCTCGTCTAGGGCATGCTCTCAAGATATTGGTTTTGATTTTTTTGAGTTTCCACAAAAATAAATGTACTAAAAATAGCCTTCACTTAAATAATTCCAATGGCCATGAATATTCCACAGTGGATTTTCAAGATGGAGGCATTCTTTCACGAAGACCCCAAAACTGTTAGAGAACATAATTTTCATTTTTGATTTTTATTCAAGCAACTAAACTGTATAAAAATGGAATTAATGAACACACAGAGAAATATAACAACCTATTTTATCTAATTTAATCCATGACACATGATATTTTTAAACTTCAACCAGACTGTAGACAATCCTCAGAAAACTGTCAACTTTCTTATTAGAGAATAACAATCAACAAAAATTCCAACCTCCATATAGTGCATTGAGAGGTCTAATATATTCCTCCTCAAGGGTTTAGAAACCATATTGAATTCCCATAAATACCTTGGCACAAAAATGTGTTCATTGTCCAAATGTTTCCAAGCAACATTGAAAATTTGCAAAAGTTTCTCTAGCAACTTTATGAAACTTTTATCATTTTTTTACTACCAATATATTTAACCAATATATGAGTGCATAATGAAGTATTTAGCCTCCATAAGAAATTTCAATAGTAAACACCACACCCTAACCCCTATGAAATCATTTACATGGTGTGTTCACATTTGACTTATGTTCCCATTGAGCAATTTATTAACAAAGTTACAAACAATAAACAAGTACTTCAAACTACATCCTAACCAACCTAATGGACTTCTAGTAACCCTTATTCATAAAATGAAATTCAAAAGGTCTTAGAAATCAAAATTTGAGGGCTTATCACTAAACCCCTAGGTTCTCCTGCACCTTTGATCAACTACCCTATAGCATTGGTATAGGTATTAAAGGCCTCCTTAATATTCTGAGCTTCTTTGATAGAAGAGGACCACATAAGGATGTTGTCATCAACAAACTACTCATGAGAAAATTTAAGATCAGTAAAGGAAGGCTTGAGGCCTTGAATCATACCATTTGTAACAATTTTTGAAAAATCTTCCAAGGCCTTCAACCAAAATTGTGAAAAAAATAGGAGAGATAGGATCTCCCTGCCCAAGACCCTTGGAAGGCTTGAATAACTATGAAGAAGTTACTATAGCAATAACTTCCATTTAAGAGGTAGTGATTAATTACATCATAAGTTGGACAAAATGGCAACCAAAACCAAAGGATTTTAGCACCTAAAAAAAGAAAATCCCAATCAACCCTGTCATAGGCTTTTGATAAATCCAGCTTAAGGAAAAAACCTTAGTGTTTTGAGCTTTCCAGAGAGCGGATGTTTTCTTGAACTTTAATAATGGAATCCATGATTTGTCTTCATAGAACAAATGCATTCTGCTGGGGATATATAATTGAAGTATTGACAACAATCTAGTCGTAAGAACCTTCAAAAAAATCTTATAAAATGAGTTACATAGGCTAATAGGCCTAAAGCTATCCATTGTATGAGCCCCTGATTTTTTAGGAATAAGAACCAAGAAGGTAGAATTTAATTCCTTAAGAAGAGATCTTGATCCAAAGAACTCCTTAATAGCATTAGAAATATCCTTTTCCACAATACTCTAGTATTTATGGAAGAAGAACATAGGGAGGCCATTAGGACCAACAGATTTTTCCCCTTCAAAATAAAAAACAAGTTTTTATTTTCTTTATTGAAGGGATATCTCTCAGAAAGATATTATGTGCCTCTTTCAAGATTGAGTGAATAACAGATAAGTTATTCTTTTGATCCTCCCTTATAAGATTCCTATCTGAAGAAAGGAGAGAGAAGAAGAAACCAACCATCTCAGACATGATATTTTTCCATTATCAATTCTCCCATTATCAGTTTGGATATAGGATATTCTTCTAGTTGCCCGATGCTTCAAAGAAGTCATGTGAAAAAACCTTGTATTTCTATCTCCATCTTGAAGCCGTAGAGATCTAGATCTTTGCCTCTAGAAAATATCTTCCTTGGAAATTATGTCATGGTATTTAACAAAAAATTAATTCTCCCTATCCATTAGTTCTCTAGAATGTCCTTCTTGCTAAATACTATCCTGAATACCTTAAAGATCCTAATTAATAGAATTCTTGGCTTGGAAAATATCTCCAAAAAAATATTTATTCCATGTCTTGATTTTGTCCTTAATGTTTCTTATCTTTTTAGCTAATTTAAACATATAAGTACCATAAACATCTACATTCCACCATTCCTTGATTCTTTCGTCCAGATTAGGTTGGGATAACCACATTTTTTCAAATTGAAAAAGGAAAGTTTCTTTTAACAGAGCCATGATCAGAAAAAAAAAGAAATAGGAAAGTGACCAGATCCAATTCTAGCAATAGAGGAAAGAGATAAAAATTATCTATTTAACCAACAATTATAAATTAAAGCTCTATTAAGAAGAACTTGAATCAAATCTTTTCTTACCCTTCTATTTGACCAGGTGTAGTTGATACCCTAAAAATCCAAATCCATAAGGCATTTTTGGCTAATAAAGTCCATCAGGTCTAGTCTACCATCAAGCTAGGTTTGAGATCTCCCATATTTTCCATTATATCTAAGAGGAGAGTTAAAGTCACCCATGATAATCCAGGAACGATCCAAAAATTTCTTCCTGCGGTCAGCTAGTTTTTCCAAGACTTAGCTCTACCATATTTAGTGTTAGGAGAATAGATATTAGAAAGGATCTAGGAAAAGTCATCTCTAACATGGTTGAATTTAAAATTAAACATATTTTATTTGGAAGCTAAGGGTTTCCCTTGAATGAAATTATGATTCCATAAGATCACAGTCCCTTGAGAAGCACCATTCGAGCTACTTCCAACCACTCCACAATTTTTGAAAAGCTTGATCTTTTCAACTTTATCTTTAGCCATTTTAGTTTCTTGAATAAGAATATTATTAGGTTTGTGATCTCTTACCAAATTTATGAGAACATCCTACTTATGAGGCATGTTTAGCCCTCTTATATTGCAAGATATTATCATTATTTTTTAACTGGGGGGAAAGACTCCTATATGGTAAGTTGTTTTCCATCCACAATATTTTGTTTACTCTCATTTTCTCTAGCATTTATGTTTGAATTTCTACCTCATCCTATTTTAGGGTTTCCAACATTAGCTTTCATGCTCCTCATTGTGATTCTTTTTTAACTATTGAAGAAACACCTTGGATTTTAGGTTTCTTCATACTTCCCTATTTTCCAACTTGAGACAAAGGATTCTCCTCTTTTAGGTCTATAGTTTGTTCTTCCAACTCTTTATCAGAGAAATCATCCCCCCAGATGGATCCTAAAAGTATAGTTTCAAGGATAGAGGATATATCCTCTACCAATAAGTTATCCCTAAAGGATTTCAAGAGGGAAAAATCCTCAAGACTATTACAGTGTAGCACATATTAAAAAGGCTCACCATTCTAGAAAATTTTCTCCTTGCTTTGAGAATCCTCAATCCAAGAGGGTAATGAGGACTAGTCCATTTTATTTTAACAATCCCTATCTAGATTCTTCTCCACATCCACCTACAATCCAACACTTTTATCTATTTCCCATTCTTCCAAGACTTTATTCTATATTTCCCCCTTAAAATCATTATCCTTGTCCTGATCTCTTTCTTAAGATGGTGGGAAAACCAACAAAAGAGAATTTTCAATCTGGCCTTTCTTTTCTAATTCACGAGACTATATTCAATGGATCTGGGAATTTACATTTTCCTTTTGTTTCTCATTCTCCTCATATTTAGATAAGGACCCAGCCTTTGAAGTATCCCCAACATTATTCTCTTTTTCCTTCCATATATTTTTAGGCTGGTTTTTATTCTCTTTATTCTTTCTCTACAACTTAAAAGGACATTGATTGTCCCAATGACCCCCTTTTTTCATACAAATCATGAAAATGAAAGAAATTAAAACTCTAGAGGTTGGGACCACTTTCCTATCTTAGATACCAGATCAATGATCTAAGGAATATTAGAGAGCTAATGAATTTTGTTATAGAGCCTTGCATAAACCAATATGGTTCTAGCCGTAGTCATAGGGTCTATAGAAAAAAAGTCTCCAAATGTACTCGCAAGCCCTCTAAATACATCCTTGTTCCAATACTCTAGAGGAAGACCTGGAAGCCTTACCTAGACTAGAGCAGTGGAAAAATTAAAGACATTAATTGTAAGATTAGGAGACCATTTTTGAAGAGCCAGAGAATATTTTTGAAACATCCATGGACCCCTATAGAGAGCTGACAAATGGTCCTCTCCATTGGTGAACACAAAGAAAAAGAAACCTTTCGGCATCACAACAATATCAACCTGGCCTTCAGAGCCTACTTCTTCTTAATAAAATATCTCACATTATCTATGTCCGACCTTGACACCAAAAATTTTCCAACTAGAGTTAAGGCCATTAAAGAAACCAAATGGTCTATAACTAGATCTAGGATGAAAATAACATACGTATCCTTAGAGTGGTCTAAACTATTATTGAACTCTGGGAACATCAACTTCCTATTCAGCTTGACTCCAAACAAAGACAACCAAGGGTAAGCAACCTGATGATTTTTTTTGTTCTGCATCCCTTAGGTCATTGGGAGGATTTGTATTGATAGTGCCCCCACCACCTCCTAGGTCAATGAAAAATTCTACATCACGAGGGACCTCAATAGAAAATTATTTCATGAACTTTGGAATTTTAGTCCAGACACATTGAACAAAATCCAATGTACCACCTAAATTGTAAGCAGTAACCCCACCAGAATTTCCAACACCATTTTTCCCACTCTCCTTATTCCAGCTCATTCCCGCTCAATCATTTTTCTTCTACATTGTTATCATTATTGTTTGTAAACATTTAAAAAAAAAATGTTCCATCAAATTAGTATCATGTTTAGGTTATTTTTTTTGGGTTCTCTAGCGGGGCATCACAAAATATTAATTGGTTTCTATGGGGTTGAGGTATGATTTGATTATGCGAAGATGTTAATTAAAATTTTATATGCTTGAATGATATTATTTCTCTTACATTTATATATAAATGTGATTTTCTTTGACTATTGATATTTGAAATGAGATGTGCAGGAAAGTGACCATGGAATTATTTAGAGAACTAAGGAAAAATCTATGTGTCATAGTGAAACCAAGGTTGCATATAATTGAAGAGACAATACCTCGTATGTAATGTATTTTATTAGTAAAATTAAATGATAATATGTTTGTTCAAATTGTATTTTGTAAATTTGGAAATCCTAAAAAGGGCATATGCAAAGTGTATTTAGTGATGTGTATTTTATGGTGTCACTTGACACTTGTGATGTGTATGAGTTTGAAATGACAAACCTTTGGAGGGAAATTGTGTTAAACCAATGCATACCCAAGTACCTTGTAGTATCCCCATGAGACCAGTTGGTTAGAGAGCCTTGAGTTTGGTGAAATAAAGTTTGACATATAGGTAAATTTTAGGTGATTTTTTGAGGGGTTAAACTAACTCCTATTATGTAGTTAAGGTCCTTTTAGTAAGCTCACTTGATATACCCATGGGTAATGAGAATATTTAGCCATAGGAATACCTACATGTGACTTAAGATTCATTTCAAAATTTGGCTTCCCAAAATGGATGAAAATACACTTTTGAAAGATTTGCCTCGGGTAGACAACCTTCCTTTGGTTTGCTTGTAACTTTTTCCCCATCTCCAAGCCATCTCTTTGAGTTCCATTTTTAGAAACCATGTAGAGGTTGGGAATAAAAACTAATGGGAACTCACATCTTTGCCAAGGGGTTTGGGAGATGTGAGAAGAGCCTTTTTAGAGGGATTTCCAAAACTTAGAGATTGTCCACCCATTTTCCAATTTTAGAGACAACTTGGAGTTTAGAATTTTGGTTAAGAAAGAAGATTTGGGAGAATTTGGAAGCTCTTCTACAAATTTCATTTACTATATCTGGAGTTGAGGTTGGTCATATTCATTCTCATAGTTAGATGCTTTCATTTTATGTGGAGAGAAATATGAGTTTGTATGAGTGTTGAGCTTCTTATTTATGTGTTTTGAAACTAAGTTCTCCTTGAATGCTTGTTTTGTTCTTCTTAAATGTTATTTTCTTGCTTGCATTTTTATGGGAGTTCAAGTCCAAACTCACCTTTGGGAGGGAAGATTAGCCTTAGGGGTGAAGGGATTTTGTAATAGTCTATAGAGTGTAGAGCTTCTCTTCTAGGAAGAGAGGGATAATAAAGGATTATGGGGTCCTTGCAGCTATTATATTTTTGTTAAAATGGGGTTCATAAAGGGATTTTTTGCTTGTAGCCTTGAGGGACTTAAGGGTTGTTTTTGTTGAGTTGAGAAAGAGACAATATGGTTTTGGATATAAGCCTTGTGAAGGCATTTTTTTATTTTGTATAACCAACATTATCATCTTGGATACTTGGTCCACCTTCACCCCATTGTTTGAGTCACTCAGTGACTTTGTGAAAGCCTTCAGATGAAAATTTATCATAAAATGTTATTGTTTTTAAAATCAAATTTTCTATGTATGTGAAATGAGTATGTGTGTAACTTGTTTTCTTTTTAGTTCTCCTATCTCGAGGGTGGCCTTTTAAAGGCCTAGGTTGGGAGGTGAGCCTCCATGGTCATTATTTTTTATTTATTGCAGGTCTTCACTTTGTTTTAATATTGGGAAAAGATGGTGTTGAATATTAAACTTTCTTGTAAGTGGAGTTATTACTAAATTTGTGAAAGATTTGAGTTTACTTATATACATTGTTATTTCAAAAGTTTTTAAAATCAAAGAAAAGAGAAATGTAAATTTGGGGGATTCTTCACTATCCTATCTATAATTATGTTTTTTTTATTTAATACTTAGCTGAAAAGAAAAAGTAAGTATAGAAATTGTAATCTCTGATTTATTTGGAAATCCATGTTTGAAGGGAAATAATAAAGTAGAGATTTATTTTCAATGCAAATGGATCTTTGATTTAATTTAAAACTATAAATTACCTTACTATAGAATGCGAGTGAATAAATATGTATTAGAAATCTGTAAATTAAAATCAGCTTGAAATCCTTTCCATTATTATATGCTTACATGGAGTTGTTTTAGAATTTTTGTGAATGTTATAAACATATATCTTATAGAGATAGTGCATAAAAGAAAAATAAATAAATTTCTTACTCATTTCATTATAGTCATGTTTATCTATATAGTTATATAAATATAACAGATTATATATACACATAGAAACTATAGCTAGATAAACTAGGATATAAATGAAAAATAATTGTCCTTCATATCTTTATATGATTATATACTGGTGTAGGAGCACACCTAGGCTAATGTCCATTTTTGTGATGTTTTGGCTTGTAATTGATATTGGCCAAGTCAAGATAGTATGTTTACTTTGGACCTTAGTAGGTCATAGCATTGTGGACTAGGTAAGTTAGTCATTAGGACTAAGGTCACCAAAATAGTCATTGTTAGTAGTTATTTCATTTTCTTAGGCTTAGAAGCTTAGTGATGGATTTGAGCTTTGAATGTGCCCTAAACATTTAAATGTTGTCATATAGATTCTTAGGGGCCATTAATGAGGTCGGTTCCTCAAAATGAAGAGGTGAGAGGTCCTAAAACTTAGGAAGTTGGCATAATGGCAAAGATGCCAAAAGTTGTTACAATGTTGTCATGACAACATTTGCAATAATTGCAAATGTTGCATGCAACATTTGGTTACTTTCAATCCCCCTAGAAAATAGGAGAGGGTTGTCAACAAATAGTCCCTAAAAACATGGAAGAAGGCATCTAATGTATGGAGAGGCTTGAATCTCATTAGTAGTGATGTTTGTAAGAAGTATTACTTTTTGAATATAGCTCTGCAACTCTGATTTAGTGAAGAACCTGAGAATTTCATTGTGACAGTGCCATCTAATGGATTGAAAGCTTAAAAATAATGGTTTTTTTGTGTTCATAGGATAGTTACAAGCATATTTCATTCAGTAATTTAGTTGTTTTGAGTTAGTCTAAGGTCTTAGATAAATTGGTTTGTGTTTAGTGTGTTCACTAGTCCTGTCCTGACCAGTCAGTCATTTCATGGCTCTTCCATGAAAACTAACCATGGGATCTTCCTAAGGGTGGTTGGATATGTTAGGGGAGTTGTTAGTCTATACATATATAGGAGCAAGATTCTAGTGGAGTCGAGTTTCTATTTTTATTACTAAGCCCTAGGCGAGCTGACAGTGCCCGATTAGAGGTTTAGGATTGAAGAATTAAAGATTTCTTACAGGGTAGAGAAATAATGTACAGGAAAAGTATAGTTCCAAATATGATATGGTCATATCTTGACATTCTATGAGGATTGAGTTCATACCAATCCATTAGACCAAGTTTTGAGCAAGTTTTAGACTGTGTTGCAGTCAGTCCTAGAAATTAGGCCTATATCCCTTTGGGTACTTCACTTCTTTTCCTACATTTAGAAGGGTCTAAGTGCCAACATCTCTCCGTTCATGAAATTCATTGTAGGGGTGTCCATCATCATGGAAACATTCCACTTTCTCCCATTTGGATCCATTTTTAAGGATCTCACAACCCTTTTTAGTCGAGTCCAAGTTTTAGTCTTTAAGAGGCCTAATTTCCTTGTAGCCTTTTGCAGAGACCTTTTCCCAATTCTTTCAAAACTTTCCCAAAGAACTTGAAAATCCAATCCCAAATTCAGATACCCTTTATCATTTTACAAGAGATTTTGAAAGTTTTAATTCCCTAGGTCATCCGTACATAGGGTTCCTACAATCTAGGACCAAAAGGGCTAACATTTAGTCTTCCAAAGGTGAAGCACAAAGAGTGAGACTCTTAGAGGAGAGTTGGATTAGGACT
>MU223797.1:835004-854131 GCA_018584345.1 Thuja plicata
ATGAGAGAGAGAGAGAGAGAGAGAGAGAGAGAGAGAGAGAGAGAGAGAGAGAGAGAGAGAGACCCTAATTAGGGTTTGACTAAATAAGAATAAGATAATGGTTATTTTAAATTCCATGACAAGTAGATAGGAGGGAAATGCATTTTAGTACACAATTTTTCATTTTTAAAGGGGTTATTTTACTAGTGGGTGTAGATTAAATTTTAAGAGGGGATTTATAATTTAAGTGAGATTTAAAGAAAAACTTAAATATAATAGATTATATTGCTAATTTAAATGTGTCGTTAAATTTTACATATTAGAATTTTAAAAGTATCATTTAATTTCATAAAGGGACCATTAAAGTATAATTTTTATATTATTATATTAGATGTGTCAATTAATTTTATAAAAAAAGGGCCATTAAGATATAAGATGTTATATTATTATTTTAAGGTATCATTTAATATTATAAAGGGGGCTATTAAAATAATAGATTTTATAATGTTATTATAAATGAGTCACTTAAAGTTTAAAAAGGGGTCATCAAAATATAAGATTTTATATTAATGTTTATTGTGTCATTTAATTCTACAAATGTGATCATTAAAATGTTAGATTTTATAATATTATTATATTTTCATTATTTAGATTTTTGAAGGGGCAATGTAATTAATGCAATTAACGTCATTATAGGGTTCTAATTTCAATACTTAAATTATTTTTGCATTCCTGAGGGTAAGAGTAAAAGTATCAGAAAATGTTAATTCAAGGAAATTAATGGTGGAATAATGGAATGGTGTGTACTGAGAGGGGAGGGGATAATCAGTACCCTTTAAATTTTTTAGCCAATTAACCTTAATCCTTTAGTAATCAATTCCTTATATAACTGACCATATGTGTTATTCTTATCTTATGCATGTTATATTAATTCATAAGATTAATTTGCATGTAAACATTCATGAAATTTAATGACACATGACATAAGATTTGGTAACGCACAGAACCCTTGTTAGAAGGTAAAAAATGTAGTGGGGATGAAACCCACAAAACTTCACAATCTACAGAATGGAAGGGGCCGATTATGGCTTACAAGTTTGATCACTTCTGATGATCTTACCCTGTTAGGAGTAACATGTTTAGACTACTTAAGGACTACTATGTTAAGAGATTTAGAAACACTATTTAGTGTGCACTTGGTTAAGAGATTTACAAAGGATTTCTAAATCCACCTTCTCAAAGGATTTCTTCTATTTTATACACTTGTTAGAATGTAGTCAAAAATACTTATTGATATGAGTGTCTGTTGTCCCTCTGCATAAAAATCTATTTCTAATCCATAGAAGTGTCTACGGCTACAATCATCATCACATACATTTGTTCTGATTGATTACACATCTATTTATACATTCAATTTGACCTAAATGAGTTTCACACATAACAAAGATAGCTCTATGATCAAAGGTTTACAACTTTACCTTGATCTCCTAGTTTGCATGTTTCTAATCAGTTAGACTGATCAAAACAGTTACAATTACTTTACTTGTCCCTCAAGAAATAGATTTAAAGATATTCTTTAAAGCTAAATATAAAACATAAGTGTTTTATCTAACATGTAAGTCAGATCAACATTTCTCAGAATTATAACTGTCTCTCGATAGACTAGTGCTCGAGTTGCTCTGTAGTCTACCAGTTGGGTTCCTCTGTGAACTATCTATCAGGTTCCTCTATCAGGTTCCAATTCAACTTGTTCAGGTTTCAATTGTAAACTTTGTTCTCAGTTTACATTGTAACCTGCACTGTCGGGTTACACTATCAAATTTTTTGTCAGGTTCCCTTGTGAAGTTTCTTGTCAGGGTGCACTAAACCTATCTTTTGGTGTTGGTGTTACCAATGATTCAAAAAAAAATTTCTTTGCATACTAATATAAAAATATTTCTTCAATCTCCCCCTTTGACATTAGTATCAAAAACTGAGATGTGCAAAAACTAAAACGTTTAGTATATACACCATGTGTTCACCTTTTTATTATGACTCCCACTATGTGTATGCTCCGGTATAGTATATGTTTATATAATTTGAATTTATACTATTTCCCCTTTTCACCTTATCAATTCCCTCTTTGACACATATTACTTCCCCCTTTATCATATCATTTTCCTCCTTTTTTGATAATAAGGGAAAAGGTGTAAATACTTACAAATTGTCAAAAATATGGGAATGGGAGTTCTTCATATCTTCCATCATTTTCTCCCATTTCTCCCAAAGTTTTTCCAGGGCCATATGCTCCAATGTAAATCTTGCGTGCATGTCATAGATGTTTTCAGTGACAGACATCTCTGGGGTGGCAACTAATTGTCTAGCCAAAGTCATATGTTGTTGCAGTAATGTGATATTGGGTAGGAGAAGAGCTTGTAGCTTGGTTACCTCATCTCTAAATGTTGATTCTACCTCTTGAATCTTAATTCTAAACTTCTTTTCTTCCATTACCTTTTCATAATGAAACATTATTGCATTGTTAGTGGTTGAGAGACCTTGTGCACTAGCAGTAAGATCTGCATCTATCTTTGCAATCTTTTCACTATTTTCCTTAGTGAAGTTCTCTAATGTGCTTAACTTATGAATTAAGGTTATAGCTTCTGAAATAATTGGTTCCAATTCATTTACTAGTTAGATTTACCTTGTTCTCAGCCACTTCTTGGCTGATTTACTCTGTCAATTTGTATTGGTACTTTTTTTCTACACGTTCTTCTATGGCCTTCTCTGCATCCACATTTTGTGATGTAATGGCTTCGATAAGAATGACTACTTGAGCAATGATAGAAGCATTTTGATAAATGTCTATATCAGGTAAAATCTACTGAAGTATCTCCTTGGTTGTCTCTAGTACCTATGAGTCTTTGGTCTCTTTCTTAATCTTATCTTGGATAGCCTTTGTTTTACAAAGTTCAACATACTTTGTAAGTGACTCTGGATCCAATATCCTTGGATCACAGTCTTCTATTTCAATGATCTCTTCCAGGGTGACTAGATTCTTATTCTTCTTCTTCTTCTTCTTAGAAAGTGTAGTGGAGGCACTTGTATGCAGTACCATATCAAGTTCCTTTGCTTAGTTTTATGTGCTTCATGAGGGCTTTGGAGGTAATGTGCCTTTTTGCTACTGCTCGGTGTCTACCTGTCAGTTTGGTGTGAACATCTCCACATCAACCTTTTCTTTATTTGCAACTTCTCCTTCAGTATCCTTAGGAGTGGCATCACCTTGCTTTTCTTAATTCTTCATCTTTATCTTTTTGTTATCATTTTGTTTCTTTTTGTTCTTCATTTGTTACATTCTACTCATCAATTGTGTTTTTTTGTTCCTCTTCACCTTTATCACCGGGTATGCTTGCATCATGCTTGCATGACTTCTCCTTTTCTAAGATGATATTGATAGCCTGTATCAATAACGATATTTGGCCCAGTGTGTTAACTTGTGTAGCATCTATTTTTGTGTCTTGTTCCTTGATCTACTCAGAGGTAACATTGACATCTTCATCTACCTTTACTTCATTGGCAGGATATTTTTTGATATCTATGATTGTCACATCTTGGTCTATGACATCTGTTGTGTCCTGTAATGACTACAAAATTTGAGGAATATCATCCATTGCTTTACTAGCTTTGGTGTTTAATTCAATTTGATTGTCATCCTTAGTGTCATTTATTAGAATGTGCTATGGGCTTGGTATAGCCTCCTTTTCTTCATTATGAGGCATGTCGGTAAGTTCTAATACTCTCTCGGGGCTTGTATCCTCCTTAGGTACATCAAGTATTTTCCTCCAAGTATCCTCACTTTCTTTGTCAAGATCAACAAATTTTCCCTGTAGGACTTTTTAGGCTCTCAATTTTTCTAAGAACCTTTTTGAATGTAGCTTCATCATTTCTTCAATTTCTTCCATTTTGGACTCGGGTGGCATAACAGAAACTAGACTTCTTTCCCTTATTTTTTTTTCATAATTCAATATGAATGTCCACCTTGTCGATAATCTGTCTAGAAGTTCTTGTGGCATTTTACCTTCAAAGTGTATTGGTATATATTTAAATATACACATTTGTGTGATGATTGCCTGCTCTATCTTATTCTGATCCTCAGGATCCATAGTTAGCCATTTTCTAATCTTAGGCTCTATTATTGAACTTGCCTTGATGATTGATGCACATACCTCATCAATTTTATTAGGAAGTTTGTTCTATATAGGTTGTTCATATTTTTCAGTGTCTTCTATATATTCCTTTCTTATGATAAATTTTATTCTTTTCGTTGGTGCCTATTTCTGGGTTTGAGGCTTTCTTTTGTAAGTCCTCACTTGTCCTTTCTTTACTGGTGATGAACTTGCATCTTTCATTGTCTAACTTCTATTCCTTGATGCAGTAGTAGTCCTTGGTTTCTTTCTAGGTGGTGGTGGTGCATCAGACTCTGTAGATTCAGAGTCACTCAATTTTTATTCTTCATCGGCAAGTGACTATCCCCTGGTTTCATCCTTTTGTTTTGACTATTCATCATTTATCGACAACTTATTCTTAAGTGTCTCTACCATTTTGTCTTTCTTTCTGTCAATTTTATTTACAACTAAACCTATTTTTATTCTTTCCTTCGCTTCCTCATAGGTTCCAAACCTTGGTTGTGACTTGTCCAATGGTTCATTTAATAATACTTCAATATCATTGGTGGCTTGATCTATGTTGAACTCATAGTCAAGTGGTGCTAACCATGTTGTCCTTGGTACAACTAGTTTGATCAAGGTGTTATCAGTGTCCACCATAAAACAAATATCAGTATTATATTTTTCTACCATTTGTTCTGGTATCCTCATCCTTTTCTACATCCTATCCTTAAATCCAGTGAATTATTAATCCATAAATGTTGTAAAGTTTTCACCTAGTGACTTGATGAATTCACTGATTTGAATTGTCACTGGTTGGGTAGTATCCCAATTGACATTACCGATAGATGGAAAGAAGTTAAGAAAATAGAAAAACATGCACATTATAAGTGATCTGAACTTACATGAATTGGACTTTGTAGACCTAATTGTCCTCAAGTTATCACTTAATAGCTTTAGTATAAGCTCGGATAGATCTATCTGTAGTCCCTTCTTCACAATCTTGTGGGTAGTGTCAACTGCTCCACATGCAATGTTGTTCATCCTACTGGTTTGCAATATCTTGTATCCTAGCACACATGCACCAAATTTCATTTTGGGATCTTTCATGGTATTTACCTTCAATCCTCTTTCATACCATTCTACACCTATATTCTTCTCTATGTCGGGGCGAGAAGGATGTTTGAGTGCTTTTTCCTTGTCGATTATAGGATAATCGGTCACTGCGTGTATGACATCCCTGGTGATCAGTTTTGGCTCATCGAGCCACATCTTTTGATCATGCACTCTACTCAACACTATCCAAATCCACTCAGTTTTAAATTCCTTTGGGAACATTAGGGAATTTGTGAGCCCTTTCACCTCGATGTGTTTGTGTTCATCCTTGATGGTTCTATTCAAGTGCAAAGCTTCTTGTAAGCTTTCTCAACCTCAAGATCTCATATCTCGGTGATATTTCAATGTATGTATTCCCTAACATCCTCGATGAGAAAAACCCTAGGTGGTATGCTTGAGAATGCTCCAATGTCATTGGGTTGCAAAGCAACCTCTGGTCTAAACTTATATCTAGGTTCTTTAGAAGTGGTATTCTTGATTAAATTAACATTTTTCTCTTTGGAGTTCTTAATCTTGGTTACACGGGATGTGGTTGCTATGATTTTTCAAATTTAGGTCTTCTACCATAAACAAAATAGTGAGCTTGGTGATTCTAGTTACCTATTTAATAGGTTGTAGTTTCTATAGATCTGTTTGAATGCCCTAAATCTCCTTGTTAATCACTTCTACAATTTGGTCACTTTTGGTCACTCTGTGCTCTACTTCTTCGCTCTTAATCACATGGTGAATAATGATCTCTTCTATCACAATTTTTATAGACAATTCCCTAATTGGCATAATTAATGCTCTACCCATGTCTTGGTGTTTGAAGATGGAGTCGCTCAGGTATCACACAAACTTTCGGCTTGGGGTAAGTGACAACTTACTTGAACTTTCACAAGTTTACTAACGGTGCTTGGAAAGTGTTGAATACTTAAATGTCTTTTACATGATTACCGAAAAGTATCGGGTTACATTGTTTAACTTGGATTTCACATGTACACCGACGATTCTCGGTATGTATTCACTGACGATATTGGATTGACAAATTCATAACAAGTAATACCATAGTGCATATTTAATCATGCTAGTTTGGCATTTTAACTATGTATAATGGAACTAATGTAAAGTATAACTTAGTATAGTGCAGTTCCATACTTGTTCATCTTAGGTGAGGGTGGTGATATCACCAAATCCATTGGATAAGGTGTCACCAATTGTGTTTCTTGGTCCAACATCATCAATGTTTGTAGCTTTCCTCCACATTTTTTTTCTCATCTTCATGATGTCTTCAATGGTATTTCCATTGGAAAAGGTGCTTGTCTTTGTCACTTAGTCTCTGTAGTCCTTTCTTAGATGACCAACTTTATGATAGTGTAAGCTATGCCATTCCAGGGTTAGTCCAACTCCTAGACTTTCTCATCCATTTTCTCATGCAGTTTGCAACTATGTGTCCATATCTACCACATGCTGTGTAGTTTATCCATGTGTTGTAATTCCAAAAATATGAGTTATCGACTCTTTTCAGTTGATAAGCATTTTCTTGTTCTTTTGGCTTCCATGCTTGCTTTTTCTTCTTCCTACATTCAAGAGATGCGTGCCCATGCATTTTTCAAGTAGGACAATATTTTTCTGTTTATATTTCCTTCTTTGGTTGTTTTACCTCAAATTTACATTCATATGCTTTATGTCCCTTTTTGTTACATTTATAGCAATTTCCTATGAATGAAGATGTGGATTTAGGAATACCTTTAATTTTGCTTTTGTGAACATTTGATGTGTGACCTAGTTTTCCATAGCGATTGCAAGACTGCCTTCTTGGTCTTGGATTTTTGTAGACATCTTTTGGATCAGTTTGGTATGTGATTCTCCATTATCGGTATACCCTAATCTGGTATTGTTGTTGATTCTTCTTTATCCATCTAGAAAAACATCCATTATTTTTGTACTTTCTTCTTCTCTCTTGATCATATCATTGTGTTGTTGCTGAATTCTTACTTCATGCTCTAGTCTTCCATTTTATTCTCTTAGCTCACCAATAGCTAATGTGCTTTCTTGCTTGGCTTGTCTAGCATTATTCATAAGCTCAATCATTCTTACCATCTATGTCTCTTGACCGATTTGTAGTGATTTCACTTGTCCAGCTAGATGTTGATTGATTTCATTTAGACTTGTAATGCTTCCTTCAGATGTGTCTAATTTATTTCAAGATGAAGATCCTGATGATTCAAATAAATCAAGCATCTCTTCTTCATGATAGTCTGTTTCATTACAGTGAGATGCCATTACCTTTCTTTCATCCAGCATCTGTCTCATCTTGACTCTTACTTCTTTATATTTCTCATAGAAGATATGTAACTCTAAATTTTGATTCTCAATACTCTTATCTAGCTTATACCTTTCCATTGTATGATCTTTTCTCTTAATTATTTTAAACTTTTCCAAATAAGAGATCTAGCTTTGATACCAATTGTTAGAATAATGGAATGGTGTGTACTAAGAGGGGAGGGGTGAATCAATACCCTTTAAATTTTTTAGCCAATTAACCTTAATCCGTTAGTAATAAATTCCTTGCATTACCAACCATATGTGATATTCTTATCTTATGCATGTTGTATCAATTCATAAGCTTAATTTGCATGCAAACATTCATAGAAACATTCATGAAATGTAATGATACATGACACAAGGTTTGGTAATGCAGAAAACTCCTGTTAGAAGGTAACAACTATGGTGGGGATGAAACCCATAAAACTTCACTATCTGCAAAATGGAATGGGCCAGTTAAGGCTTATAATTTTGATCACTTTTGATGATCTTACCTTGTTAGGAGTAACATGTTTAGACTAGTTAAGGTCTTCTTTGTTAAGAGCTTTGGCAACACTGTTTAGTGTGCACTCGGTTCAGAGATTTACAAAGTATTGTTAAATCCACCTTCACAAAGGATTTCTTCTATTTGCTACACTTGTTAGAATGCAGTCAAAAATACTTATTGACCTGAGTGTATGTAATCTAGAATTTTTGATTACATATCCATTAAAGATTACAATATGATGTATCACCTATAGTGACTGACTAATACCTTTTTTATGCTCGGTGTCCTGGATCTTATTCTCAATAACTGATTTCATCTCTAATTGTCCCTCTACATAAAAAAAATTTTCTAATCCATAAAAGTGTCTGTGGTTACAATCATCATCACATACATTTGTTCTGAATGATTAAAAATCTATTTATACATTGAATTTGATCTAAATGAGTTTCATGCATAACAATGATAACTCTATGATCAAAGTTTTACAACTTGACCTTGATCTCCTAGTTTGCATGTTTCTAATCAGTTAGACTGATTAAAACAATTACAATTACTTTACTTTTCCCTCAAGAAATAGATTTAAATATATTCTTTAAAGATAAATAGAAAACATAAGTTTTTTATCTGACGTTTAAGTCAAATCCCCATTTATCGGAGTTATAATTGTCTCTCGGTAGACTGGTGGTCAGGTTTCCCTATAGTCTGCCTGTTGGGTTCCACTTCAGCATGTTTAGGTTGCACTTTTAAACTGTGTTGTCAGTTTACATTGTAACCTATACTGTCAGGTTACACTATAAACTTTGTTTTCAGGTTCCTTTGTGAAGTTATCTCTCAGGTTGCACTAAACCTGTCTTTCGGTATTGGTGTTACCGATGATTAAAAACTATTTTTCTTTCCATAATAATGGAAAAATATGTCTTCAATTAATTAATCTAATGAATGTTAATAGGCTTTATTAAACCCTTATTTAAATGTAACTAATTAGATTTAATTATTTGAACTTTACTAAGGATATACATCCTTGTTAAACTAATTTGGATAAACCCTATCAAGACATGCTGACAAGTGAACCTTGGAAGGGGAGGTAACCCACATGGTCATTGTTTGAATGATTTCCCTTGACTTCAATTAATTCTACCCAGTTACCAATTGAGTTTAATTTAATCTAGCGATGTTGTAACCCCTTGAGTGAAATTAGTAAACTCTTGTATCTACACAACATGAAACACATTAGTTTACTTATCGTGTGTTAGAAAATAATTTGTTGGTGTATTTTTGCCTTAAATTTTGGGCATGATAGTGTCCCTTGTAAGACAACCTTGGAGAGATTGGTAGTTACTACACATTTAGAGTTATTATCTCTTATATTAATTTTTGGAATCTGGTATTTTGCAAAGTTAAGACAAATTATAATGTTATCAGAAGAGGAGTAAGTATAGTTTACCTTTTTTGAGTTTCCATCAGACACAAGGGTCTTACCTTTATTATGATTCTACAAAGGATCTTTGAAAATTGTGTGATCCTTGTTTCCTTTGTGTTGAAAATTAGTGAAATCAATTATGTGTTGTTCAATTAAGTCTTGAATAACGTTCTTCAGACGATAAGTTTTTTAGAGCTTATGACCCTTAACGTGGTGATATTCATAGAAATCATTGTCATTCCACCACTTAGGTTTAAAAACACCATGCTCAACTTCTCTTGGCTTTGGTAAGGTGATAATATTACTCTGTATTAACTTCTTGAGAGCTTCTTCAAGTGGTTCCCCTAAGGGCATATATTCACGCTTTGGAAAAGGAGTCTTTTGTTAACGTTGAACATTAGGTTGGGATTGCGTGAGGTTAGTTGTTTTCTTATTTGAAAATTGCATTTGTACTTGATAGTTTTCCAAGGATGTATGTTATATAGGGGTTTTACTTAGTGTTGATGCCCCCTACAATGATATTTTAGGTTGCACATAGTTTACAATCTTAACACCAATGACGCCATCATTGGTAACATTCTTCTTTTTATTCCACCACTTAGGTTTATCATTATAATTATTGGTGGTTTTTGAATGATTTGGATCAGCAAGGATCCACCTCTTGATTAAATTTTTCTCACATCAAATGCCTCATTCAATTAATTGTTTGAAATTTGGAGCAAGTTGCAGTTATGTAGTGAATTCCATATCTGGGACAAGATTATCAACAAACATGACTATGAGGTCTTGTTGAGGAACATCATATGGAATTATGTTAGTTGTACTTCTCCATCTTTAAAGAAATTTAGAGAATAAATCACCTTCCTTTTGTTTGACATCATAAAGGTCTTTAATTTTAATCTTTCATTCCGTGTTGTGATGAAAATGAGCAATGAACCTTTCAGCTAGTTCCACCAAAGATTGGCTACCATGAGGTAAGTGAGAAAACAATTCCATTGCTCGTCTGACTAGAATTTGGGGGAGCAATTGCATAAGATATGTTTTATCATGTGCTACCTTAATGAAACTAGCAAATAAATCTCTAATGTGTTCGACAAGATTTGTGTTTCCTCTATACTTATGAAATTTGGGTATTGCAAACTGCACAATAAATGGAGGCATGTTTAGGGAGTGATCAAAATGATAAGGGTATAGGTCCTCTAAAGTATAGGACTTAGTCTTCCCTTGATTTTGAATTTCCAAGAAATGGATTTGCAACATTTTTATTTGTTGTATTAGAAGATTAGTTTGAGATTGAGGAGTTGACTTTGTCTTTGAAACAGTTGTGTTGGAGTATATGATCTTCAAGGGATCTAGTATTGATTTATAGACCTATGTGTTTTTTGATACTAAGGTGGATATTGAGTCCTGGGTTGTTGTTTTTTTGTTTTTGTTGTTGTTGATGTTGAAACCTTTGTTGAAACAAAGATTTAACCCATGGAGGATGTTGACTAAAAGTAGGATCGACAAAGATTTATCTTGTTTGTTGTGATGAGCTCAACCCAAGTCTAGTAGGGATAGATTGCGATGTAAATGGATTGTAACTTGTTTGAGTAGTCAATGTTGCAATTTGAGCACTTGACATAAAAGGGAATGATGTCATTGCCTAAGATAAACCAAAGATCATTGGTGAACTTTTTTGAGCACTTTTCATGTTTTGGGTAGAAGATGAACTAGCATGAGTTGAAGATCCCATTTGTGCAAAAGCCACTTGTGATGTGACTATTTGAGTTGATAGTGGAATAGACATTATCTAGTATATGATAGGATTAAATTGAGAATTCTCAATTTTATTATGACCTGTTAACAAATTTCCTAGCCATATCATAGATATGTCAAAACCAGATGGAAGCTTGGCTCCTTTGTCTAATAACATCGCTAAGGATCTCTCAAGATTTATTTCAACTACAACATCAAAAAATTGTGAAGAGTAGTCATTTTTTCTATGTCTTCTAATTCTTCTTTTGTGACATCCTAAAAAATAGTTGATCTATGAGAGACATGTGAAGTTACGGGTATGTTTTTAGTGTACAAAGAAGGATATGTGTGTGCAAAATGATTGATATTTGGTTCTTCTTCCCATGGACGGAAAAAATTGACATATGATTCCTCTAGTTGGTTTCTAGAATGTGACCTTGTAGTTGGTCCTCTATAAGGTGTAAATGACATTGTGTTATCCATGATTTAACCAATATGAGTTATGTAAACAAACAAAAGAACCTCTCAAAGAGAGGTCTAGTTCCTATTTAAAAAAGGTAATTCTAAGAATAGACTTTGAATTCACTTGATCTCAAAGAATGATGATGATAATTATGATCCAAATCTTGTCTAAGATGAGAAATAGTCATTATAAACTAGTGATGAGACCGAGATAATGAGATCAAGATAGTCTATTCTAAACTGTCGAATTACTAATGCTAAATAAAATCAGAAACTATTTGAGAAAGAAGATCCTGAAAGTTTGAGACTTCACTAGATCCTTGTTATGTGCTAGAGTAAACACAGTGACTTTCCCACTACAAATAATACTTTCTGAGGTTTTGGACTGATAAAATGAAGTGCTCTGATAGAGGAACCCAAATTTTTTTGACAAAATGATCTTTTTGGGCCATTCTAATCAATTGCGAAAAACTTATGGCAATTATTGTAATAAACCATGAAATTGTGGTAATAAAAGGATTAGTTATGGAAATGCATAGTCAATTTTGGTAGAATTCTATCAGTTGCGGAAGAATACAGAAAGAGATATAGTTTTGAGAACTTGATTGCAGATTAAATTTTTTTGATGAAAAAAGACACTGGAAGAGTGAGGTAATATGTTTTTTGAAGCAATGAGTTATTGACATCCTAGAAACTCAACATGTTTAACTCATTATGAGAAGATTCTTCAAGAAAGTTTTGGCACACACATAGTAAACACACAAAAATAGTTGTCTTTCTCTCTATTCCTAGACAACGAGTGTGTGTTCACTAGTATTGAAAAAGACCTAATTTTCACTGGTCAAGAATAGACAACGAGTGTGTGTTCACTAGTATTGAAAAAGACCTAATTTTCACTGGTCAAGAATATATATATATAGACAAAATTAGACAAGCTCATCCTAATAAATTTTCTTAGTACTCAAAACCTTTTTCCACAACCTGGTATCTCTTTATCTCACACAACAATGTCACCCTTAAAAGGGTGCCCATGTTTTTTTTGTTTTATGAGAGCTATGAAGAATACAGTCAAAGGAGACTACGTAATGAGACCTCCAATACTATATTATCAACTTTAAAATGCTCAAGGATATATATATATATATATGTTGAGTGTATTCAAGAGAGAATATTCCCTCTCCTTGCATAAATAGTATGAAAATTTCAGAGGTGAAATGGGTAAGCTGCTACTCTATGGAGTCTAGTAAGGGTGTCCATTCGAATACACTCCTCATAATTATGCAAGCATGATTTAGGCCTATAGCCCTATGAATGAATGCATCCATCCTCTGTGAATTCAATCTCAAGGAGGTATTAGATTATAGTGATTCAGAAGAGGTTGGATTTTCCATGTTCCCACTTGAGTTGTTCCTGTGAGATTTTTTCCTCAACGGAAGGCTCTCTAAAGGAGAGTGCAGGAAAAGTAAATAGATAGAAAGAAAGGGTCTTTGTTGTTGGTCAGCCTCAAGGGGTGAGAGTATACTCTTGTATCTTGATTATTTCTCCCATACATAACATAAACTCTTTCATTTTAATCCCATAGAAAAGGTTCCTAAGCTTAAACAAGCAGAAAAGCCAAGAAAAAATAGAAAATGAATTCCTTCTTAGTTTGGATTTGTCTTATGTTTCAATCCCTCCCCTCTTGCAAGAAAACTGTTAAAGAAATGGGGTCTTTGAAAAGCTTTTTTTTTCTCTTTTGCAGCTACAAGCTAACAAAAATGATCAGTGTTCAAGAAAAAATGTGATTCAGAAATGCCCAGATTGCTAAGGCTATGAATTCTGAAAGGGAGATTATACTTAAGTGAGAAATAAATAAGATAATCTATATACTTATTGAAGGCCTCATGCTCTTTTTCAATTATAATTTCTATGGCTACCTTTCATTGACTTTAACAGTGAGAAATTATTCACTTGAGTTCTTCTTGTAACCAAAACCCTGGAGTATGTCTAACAATCCTTCTTTCTATTCATCATCTTCCTAAGTTGCATAGAAATAAAGAAAAATAAAATAGAAAGAAAATCCAGATTAGCACAAAAACCCAAAAGCATATAAACATATTGATTGCGAAATTTTTTCCTCGAGTGTGAGATAAGATTGTCAATTATGAAATAATGCACGCAGTTGAAAAATAATTCTGTCAATTGTGAAATTCCTGCAAAATTTGTTAGAAGCATAACTAGAGAAATTGTGAAATTATAGTATAAGTTGTGAAATAACCTCAATCAATTGCGAAAATAAACCAGTCAATTGCGTTAATAAACATGCTATTGTGAAATAAAAGAAGCAATTGTTAAAAAGCATAACAGAATAAAATTAAAAAAAAAAATTAAATTAATCTTGGTCGTATGGCCAAGATTGAAAATTATTTTAGTTGTCTACAAGGGATCTTTTAGTTTTTGATTCATGTCATGTTCACCAATATGTATGGTGGAAAAATATGCAAGACTAAATAAAATAGGTTAATAACACCAAACTAAATGAATAAAAAACTATCAAAACCCATTAAATCCCCATTAACAACAAAAGGAAATCTAATCTATTGCAAATCAAATAAACAATTAAGCGCAAACCAATAGATAATTCAAGCCTCTATTTCTTCTCTCTTCTTCTCTTGAAAGGTTTCTTGGATGGTGCTTAGAGTTGATACTGGCAACGCTTTGACTTGGAAGATTCGAGAAATATGATAAAATGATTGTATGTTGATTGAAATTAACTCCAAAGCCTACAGAATAATTATGCTCTTAGAAAATTTGGATCTCTTTTTCAAATGAGAAAGAAGAAGGTTTAAATAGAGTTTTCAGATTGATCGACAATTGAGATAGATCCTGTGAAAGCAGATTGGACGGACGAGATGATTAGAGATGGAGTGAACATTTAGAAATTTCATTTCAGAGGAGAAAAAGAAAGAAGATAATATTAATCAATTTTGGAGAAAATTAGTTTCCAAAATGCAATTTATTTTTTGATTGAAAGAATGATTTTCAATTTCAATTTTGAGGATAATTAAAGGATTTTATCAATTTAAAGCTCTTTTTTATTTTTTAGAATTTCAAATTCCTCATGAAATGGCATTTCTCCTTATTTTTGGAAGATTTTGGAATTAAAACTGAATAAAAATTTTCAATTTAGAAAAAATCTGAATTAATTCAAAATTAGAGTGAAATTAAATAGAAATTAGTTAGAAATGAAAAGAAATTAATTTCGGGTTATTAATTTAATTAAACAAAAATAATTATCTACTTTAAATAGTTATTTAAACTATGGGAATTTAGAAATTAAATTTAATTAAAAGATAAATACCAATTAATTAAGGTGAAATTAATTAAATTAGACTAATTATTTAACTAATATTAAGAAATGATTAAATGATGAAAAGATTAGCACGTAGCAGAATTAAGATGATCAATTAAATAATTAAAGAGCCATTTAATTAAATAGAAGAATAATTAGTAGTTAAATGTGAGCTCACAATGTTGGAAATAATAGGTACTAATAGGGGGTGAATCAAATCAAATAGATAGTAAACTAATTCAACCACTGATCTAAATAACTATTGAAGTACTTTCAAAACTATTAAGAATATAACTGATGCAGATACATAAAATATAGTATCAAGCATCTACACATTCATCACACATGACAAAGATATTTTCATGTGGAAACACTTGTAAGAGGGAAAAAACCACTATGGGGATGACACCCACAAGCCCAATACTGTAGTAGATGAGTTTTCCTAGTTAGGAGCTACAAATACCCTTTCTGGGGGTTCACCCTATTAGGAGTGACTAGTACACTATTAGGAGTACAATTAGATTAGATATGATCTACCTCGCTAGAGGATTTCAAATCTCAATAAATAAGTTACCCTGTTAAAGGATTTACAAAAGGAACTTGTTAGAGTTCACCCGGTTAAGAGATTTTTCTTGCTGTTACTATTAGGGAACAACAAGGTTAGTGATATGGATATAGCACTGATTGCTTATCATAGATCCAATAAGTTATATGTACTTTGTATCTTCTCTCCGTCTATTAGTTTTATAATCACAACCTCAAATTGAAATCACAGAACCTTTTTCACCCAAAATAACTGTAGACACCCAAAATTGACCAGGTGTCTTAATATCATCAAAATCAGCATATCTCAGCAAAATGCTTCAAAATGCTTCAAAATGGATCAAATTCAAATTAAATGGACATTCATCAATCAAATTGGATTAAATCAAATAAAATCAAAGGATTAATCAAATTCAAGCCTAAAAGGGATCAATCAAATTATATAATTGATTTTAATCAATTAATTGTATAGTTTTAAATAAAAAATCAAAATGAACCTATTCACCCTTACATGGATAATTTAATTAATTGATTGAATTAAATAAATCTTATTTTCTTTCAACACAATTTGATCAACCACTGAAAATTGAGGATTTTTGTCTTCTTGTCCCACCCTTTGAGGACAACCATTTAAATGGTCCCCCCATTTGAAACCATCTAAGGGATCAAACTCAACCAAGGATTAACCCATGGTCAATTCACTCTACCACCTACCCTTGGGATTTTACTATAAATATGAGCCATTTCTATGCATAATGGATCCTAGAAAATTCGAATGCATAGCATCATCACTATAGCCAAATTGAGAGAAGTTGAGCATTATTTTGTGTAATTGAGAGAAAATTGTTAGAATTGAGAGCATATCATGAGCATTTGGATTCATCTTTGTATCTTTTTTGAGAGAATATTGAGCTAATATTAAGCATACTTATAAAATTTATCATTCTAGGATGGTCACTAGTGGAGATTAAGGTTGAGAGCTCTACTTGCAAAGTCTAGCTAGAGAACCATGAGATGTCATAGATTTTAATTGAAATTATTTAGATTAAATTGTTATTTCTTTCAATAGAGTTGTAGTTATTTGTCATATTTTTATGAAGGTGTATTAACTCACACACAAATGGCGCCCATCGTGGGGGCTTTAGGCCTTATTTTTCATGGTTTTATCATATTTTTGTGTGTTTTTTCTTCACTTTCTTGTTCATTTTGCATAAAATAGGTGAAATGACATGTATGAGCAATCTGATGACGTGTATGAGCATTCAAATGACATGTACAGTTTCTAATCTTTCTTTGTCTTACTTTGTGTGCTGCGTGTGAGATAAATGGTGACGCGTATGCTAGTAAAGCATCGCTTGCAAACATCAAAGTGTCACCTGTGAACAATCAATTACCACGTTTGATCTGTTCTATTTCACATTTAAAGCTTTCTGTGACTCTTTTAAAGTTTATTTTACCGCCTGTGCATTTTTAAATGCCGCATAGTAAAATTTTATTTACGCTTTGAAAGTTTTAAATAACGCTTACTAACAGTTCAAAGCCGTGTATTAGCTGTTAAATACCGCTTACTATTTTCTGTCATATTTTACTGTCAGATCTTTAAATTCTATTTTCTAACTCTTTGTCTATATTTTTCTAGTAGATGAAAAAGCATGCAAAAGTCCAGAAACCAGAACATAGAGTGACAAAGCCAAGCAAAGAGGTAAGAGCACAAACCAAACATGATAAGAAAATTCATGCATATACTATTTTAAAAAGTTTAAAGGAAGAGGAGCATCTTTATGATCATTACATTAAAGTGTTTTTTGCTTATAAAATGAAATTTCCTACACTTTGAGTTGATCTATTATTTTTGAGTTCTTTAAAAACTAAATTTTACAAAATTGGATCAAAGAACTTAGGAGTAATTTTCAATTTAATTTCAAGTTTTTCTTCACTTTTCCTTGGTTGTTTTGACTAACTTGTTCGACGAGCTAGAGTGGGAACGATCGCCACTAGGTGACTATGCAAGCAAAAAAGCATCAAAAACCTCAAAAAATCGCCTAGACTTTGCTAGCTTTGAAAGAGGTATTTTTCACATCAAGCTTGCATTCCCTTAAATTGTGGCATTTTCTTGATATGTAGTTTAATAGAGAAAACCCCGTTATTGTCCATTTTGAACAAAGAATTAGGCATATGCTCTTCACTTTTCGAAGTGAATCAAAAATCCAAACATGTTGCATTTGAAGTGGTAGAAAGAAGGGGATGAATTAATCACACATTTCAATTATAAGAACCTCTTTGTAATGAGGTTGAAAAAGAACAAAAGACTTTTTAAAGTATTTGGAACAAGGAAAAACAATAGGGATATGCTCTTCACTTTTTAAGTGAATCAAACTCCCAAAATTGTTGGATTAAGTTCATTTTCCGCTTTTCGTATACATGCTAGATAAAATAGAACCTTAGAGGGCCTGCCTCCTGAGAATTCCTTTATGAAGGCGGTGAGAGGGAATGACCCAAAGTGGGAGAAAATCACTTTTTCCATGATATCATCCAACCCACTATAAATAAATGCACTTTACCTTAATTGGAAAGTAACTAAGTTGTGTGCAATTCATGCTCACTTCCTTGAGTAGTCCTTCGGGATTGTGCAAAATCATACTTTCGTGCGTGTGGGAAGCCTGGAAGGGGGTAAAGAAACTTGACATGATTCAGAACATAGGTGTGATTAAAACCAGTTTAAATAGTAAGCCTACCTTCTAGAGCCTTTGTTAAAAGCCATATTTGTTTGACTCTAGGTATATTTCTTGGAATAATTTCTCGTGCTATACCTGTAAAAATGATCGAGAACATACACTTTTAGTGTTGTTTTAGGGTTACAATGCAAATTTGATGTGTGTGTTGAGTTTGAACTTTATTTTTGAGCAAGAATATTCTCTGACGGCTTTGATCAAATACTTTAAATTTTCAAACCCTAAAAAACCTAAAAATTCAACTTTGATCGATAAAGTGACACGTACGAGCATTACCATGATGCTTACAAATAATCCTATGACACGTAACTGTTGGAAAGTGATAATGCAAGAAATTGTTATTTTGTCATTGTTGTCAAACCTTAGCTGGTGAGACTATTGTTATCTATTTGAGTACCATATCTATTGTTGATGAAGAAGATTTAACAAGAAGACCAAGTGAATGGTTGAGTTAAGGAAAATAAAAGGGTACTTGATCAGTTGGCACTCTGGCAGAGTAATTAGTTGCTTATCTTTCAAAGATAGTTTTTATGGTTGTTTTGTGTCGAGCAAGTTTGGCTTGTGCCGAGAAAAGTTGTTCGTGACGAGCAAAGTTGTTCAATGCCGAGCACCATTGAAATTGCTGAGTGGAAATAGTGACGTTGGCCGACTTACAGTAATTGGATTAATGATGAGATTTGAGATCTCTGTCCGACTTAGTTAATTTTATTGGGATATGCAATGTTAATTAAAGATTGATCCATGTCATTTAATGTATGGGTAACCGTAATTAATGCATGGTTTCAAGATTTAATTAGAGACTACTTTGGATAAGTAAATGTAATGCAAAGATGGAATGATCCATTGGATCTGACCTAACCTAAGATCTACG
>MU223797.1:885657-918552 GCA_018584345.1 Thuja plicata
ATAGAGAATACATGACAAATCAGTGTCCACATCAATAAATACTGTGTTAACAGCCATCTTAAAAGGTAAAACCTGCCTGAGCATATGTGGAGCTCAAAAACAAAGAAGGACCTTATCCAGTCCTTAGTAATTAGGCTTTCCTTGTCCCTGAATCAGTATTAAAGGGTATGGTGTTCAAGTAGTTATATCAAGCACTGTGATTCATACAAGAAAAATCCCTAACAAGTGACACGATGAACCAATTTGAGAAACAATGCAAAATTCACTCAAAAGGGGTAGGGGAATATTCTATTTCCCTATTTGATTTACCTATATTACCAAGGAAACATGGGAAGCCATCCAAAACTCATCAAACTCACAAATATTATTCTCATTTTGAGAGAGAATGTGACAAACAAGAAATGGAAATAGAAGATAACAAAGTATTGCAATGGCTTTATAAAGAGGAGGATAATTCAGATAATCTTATTGAAAGGGTGCAACATATCAACATCCAAACTGATCAATATGTAAAAGGATTTGATATCATGAAGAAAATGGGATACAAGGGAAGAGGACCCTTAAGAGTTCGACATAGGGGATTGTTAGAACCTATTGAACTAGTTTGGAGAGAAAAAGAAGAGAAAGACGGCATAGGTTTTCAACATAAATGAGAAAGTTCAAGTCCCATGCATGATTTTCATGCACATATACACATGGTAGGCTCTGAAAGTGAAGATGATTCTAGGGATTATGAATGGGATTCCTTTTTCAAATAATCTTGTCATGACATAGAAGTTGATGTTGTTCACACTTATGCAACTCCTCCAAAAGTTGACAATCAAGAACATGTGACTCAAGGTTTGAATTATACTCAAACATCAAGTGAGCCTCAACAATCCAATGTAGAACAAGCACCTCCTTACAATCAATGGGTAGGTGAACCTTGGGTACCTTCTTCGGTGGGAGATTCTAACCTAGTAATTAACCCACATGCTTTCTTTCCCATGGAAATCTTAGAGGACTCTAGTGAAGAGGATTTTGATCCTTCTTCCATGGACCATCTTGAAGAAGCACATGTCATAGACCTTGATGATACAATATATGAACCCTCCAATGAATTCATGTCCCTAAACCCTTCAAATTATAATTCATCCAATGAATCCTTGTCCTTAATACACCTCAAACTTATTGATTGGAATCTTTCCAAGCCAAATGACTTACTATACTTCCCAAATGACAATGCAATGGCCTTATACCTAAATGCGGTTGAACCAAATTCTGCCATAAATTAATTCATTCTAGAGATGATGATAGGGGTAGGTGTTCAACCTCTCAATCCACAAAATGTAAAGAAAAAATACAAAAAAATGAGAAGGTCTAGTGGTGAAAACCACCATGTGGCAGTGCTAGACCCAAAAAAAGTAAAAATAAAGGATGATTCCAAAGGTGAAAACCCAACTGTGGCACCTAAGGAAGAGAGGTTAGATACCTTACCAGCACATGAAGCTAAAAGATCACCTATACTCCTTGAACCCACAGAAAAAGTTAATATTGGTATCGAAGTGGACCCAAAATTTATTCACTTGGCAGCATCTTTGAGTCCCTTGGAGAGGAAAGATTTCATCAAATTATTTCAAGAAAATCAAATCAACTTTGCATGGTCATATGCCAACATGCCTGGATTGGATCCAAGTTTTATAATGCATCATTTGAATGTGAAACCTGGTGTTAAGCCCGTCAAGAAGAAATTGAGAAAAATGCATCCACATATAGCCCTTTTAGTAAAAGAAGAATTGGAAAAGTTACTCAAGGTGGGATTCATAAGAGTAATTGCATATGCAGAATGGATCTCCAACATTGTACCGATTACTAAACATGATAAATCCATAAGAGTTTGCATGAATTTCAGAGATCTAAACCTTTCTTTCCCAAAAGATGACTTTCCATTACCTAGCATTGATGCTATTGTGGATCTAATTGTCGGTCATTCTATGTTTTCAGTTATGGACAGATTTAGTGGATATAATCAAATTCAAATTGCACCTGAAGATCAAGAAAATATAGCCTTTACATGCCCATGGGGTTCTTTTTGTTGGAATGTGATGCCCTTTGGTCTTAAAAATGCCAGAGAAACTTATCAAAGAGCAATGACCACTATTTTCCATGATATGATGCACACCTTCCTAGAAGATTATGTGGATGATATTCTATCTAATTCACATGAAAGAAAAGATCAATTACCCATACTTGAAAATATTTTTACAAGGCTAGATCAATTTAAAGTGAGACTTAATCCCAAGAAGTGTGCTTTTGGGGTACAATCCAGAAAACTCCTAGGGTACATTGTTTCTGCAAAAGGAATGTAAGTAGATCCTAAAAAAGTACAAGCGATAATGGACATGGACATTCCCAAGAATATTATTCAAATGAGGTCACTTCAAGGAAGACTTCAATCTATAAGGAGGTTCATTTCTCAATTGGTGGAAAAGTTCCATTCAGTCACAAGGTTGCTACATAAAGACACCATATTTACATGGGATGAGGAGTGTGATAAAGCTTTTACATTGTTGAAAACATATTTGATGAATCCACCCATCTTGATGTCACCTATTCAAGGAAAACCTTTATTACTCTATATATCAGCAACGGAAAAAGATTTAGGAGTACTATTGGCACAAGAGGATAATAAAGGAAAAGAAAGAGTTATCTAATACTTGAGCAGAACATTGATCAAATATGAATTAAACTATAGCTTCATGGAAAGGGCTTGCCTAGAAGTGGTATTTGCCTCTAAAAAGTTAAGAAAATATGTGTTGATGCCTAAAGTGACGCTAATAGCCAAAATTGATCCTTTGAAATATCTACTTAGCAAAACAACTCTAACTGGAAGGATAGAAAAATGGGTAATGGTGCTTAGTGAATTTGACATTGAGTATGTGGATAGGAAAGAAATCAAAGGTCAAGTTACTATAGATCAATTGGAAGAATATACTTTAGATTCTACACATCCAATTCATGTGGAATTTAGTGATTCTGAGATTGTTAATGTGGAAGCTAAGACATGGACTTTATACTTTGATGGATCTTACACCCAAAATGGTAGTGGGGCAGGCATTCTTTTGATCACACCTCAAGGTTACACAATCCCCAAATCTTATAAATTATTGTTTCCTTGCATAAAAAATATTGCCGAGTATGAAGCTTTGGTCATAGGTATCAATATGGCCTTGGAATGGAATGTCACTGAATTACAAGTCTATGGGGACTCTCAATTAGTCATCAATCAAGTCAATAATGAGTATAATACCAAGGATGAAAAATTTGATGCCTTATAAGAAATTGGTGGATGATTGGAAAAGGTACTTTTCTTTGATTAATTTTGAAAAAATCCCGTGTGACAAGATTAGAGCAGTGGATGCAATCACTACCTTGGCATCTTTGCTTCAAATGCCTGATCAAAATGTGAGGTATGAGTTCTTGGTGGAAGAATTGGTTAAACCAGCATTTGACCTGCCTGATACCCAAATTATTTCCCTTTTAAATGGACATGACTCACCATGGTATGGACCCATTTATGCCTACCTAAAAGACCAAACCTTACCTATAAAACAAACCCATGCTCAAAAGATAAATTTCATAAGATAAGTGGCTCGTAACACCATCCTTTCTGAGACATTGTATCGTAAGGGTCTTGACAGAACGCTCCTTAGATGTCTAGAGGAAGATGAATCAAAATTATCTTTAAAAGATGTCCACGAGGGGATTTGTGGGTCACATTCGAGTCGTTTAAACCTAACTAAGAAAATCCTACGCATGGGGTAATTTTGGAAAACCTTAGAAAGAGATGCTTGTTAGTTTGTCAAAGTTTGTGCAAAATGTCAATACCATGGAGACATCATCCATGCACCAGCACAAGAAATACACCCTTTTGTCACACCATGGCCATTTTACCAATGGGGTTTTGATTTGATCGACATGATCTATCCACCTTCTTCCAACAGTCATAAGTACATTCTCACCACAATAGAGTATTTCACTAAATGGGTTGAGGTCGTCCCTTTAACAACTGCAACGGGGAAAAAAATTTCCATGTTCATCCTTAATCATATCATTTGTCAATATGGAATTTCTCATGCCATCATCATGGATAATGGAAAATAGTTTAAGAACAAGGATGTAGATGAACTTTGTGACACATTCCATATTACTCATCATTCTTCATCCATTTACTATCCCCAAGGTAATGGGAAAGCAGAAGCTACCAACAAGAATTTATTCAAAATCCTCAAAAGATCGGTTGGTAAGTCACGTAGATATTGGCACCTTCAAATCAATCCAACATTATGGACCTATAGAACTAGTATTTTCACCCTGATAGGAGCTGCACCTTTTTCTTTAGTTTATGGGGCCGATGTTGTTCTACTTTGAGAAGTTGTAATACCATCCCTAAGAGTGTCACTACATGGATTGATTATAGATGAGGATTATAGGGTCACCCGACTTCAACAATTGGAATTGTTGGAGGAACATCAAACACAAGCTTATGATAATTTGAAAGTGTATCAAAATCGAATCTCATGGAATTATAAGAAGCATATTAAACCAAGAACCTTTCAAGTGGGAGATTTAGTATTGAGAGAGAATCCTAAAAATCAGGTTGATATAGAAAAGAAAGGAAAGTGGGAAGCAAATTGGCTTGGTCCTTTTGTCATTGTTTTTTCTTTTGGAACGGGGACCTACAAATTGGCCGATTGTGATGGTGATGAATTGCAAGAACCTATCAATAGCATTCATCTTAAGAGGTTCCACACCTAATTAGATGAAAGAGTATCTAAGGAAAGAGTATCAGTTGAGAGTATCAGATGAGTCAGCATCTTCTTTGTACATGAGAAAAAGTAAAAATCTAAAAAAAGGAGAAAAGATCAAAAGACAAAAAATCAGAAAGTTCAAAAGCCAAAAACATTGAAAAATTAGAAAAAGGAGAAAATTGAGCATGAAGAAATCAAAAACATTTATAAAATAAAAAATGTTGTCTTGGTGAAAACCTAGCAAATAGGCGCCTTGATGATAAAAAAAAAATCCAAAAAATTGGAAAAGAGAAAAGTGTCGTGGTGAAAACCTAGCAATAGGCGCCTTGGTAGCAAAAAAAGCAAAAGAGAAAAGAGAAAAGAGCAATAATCCCAAGAGGTGAAAACCTGGAAACAAGTGCCTTTTGTCCCTTAGGTCTTTCCTAGTCGCATTTATACAGATTGCTTTTCACCATCTCATTTTTCCATATCCTCATTGCATCCATCATTTGTGCATAAGTCATAATAAAGTCTTTCAGCTACATTGTTGTATTCTAGGTCTCATTTTCCCTAAGTTTCACATTGATCACATTTATCACTTGGGGGAAATCATCATGAATTTTGGTACCAAACAGATTCAAAAGTGCTACAGTCTTGGTCACACAACAGAAGCAGATTTTTAGAATTTCAGACAAAGGATGTTTTGGAACCTTTTATGAATATCATTGTTCAACCCTAAACAGTTTGATCCTATAACATGATCCTTGAGTTTCATTGGCTTATTTTATCATGATTAAAAAATGACATCACCCTAAATGATCAGAATGTTTGGAATTCTTTTTGGAAATCTTGATACATTGCTACACACTTGAAATTTTTGATGAGTTTTTCATTAACTTTTTTGAGTCATGTCTTTTTAGCTAATCGATAATGTTTTGACTAGATTGGCAATGATGGAGACATGATGTTTTTGTGGCTTTTGTGCGACTGTTTTGAGGGAGCTTCTTTAACTTGTGTGAATTTGTCTAACAACATGGTCATCAAAGAACCATCAAGGATATTCATATAGGAAGGAGGGTTAACCTTTGTTTGTTTATGCAATAGGATACCTTGGCTATTTAGATCTTCCATATCTTAATACCAAAATCCACTTGCAACATTGAATCCGTTGAAACCGGTATTCATACTCCTATAGTTGGTTATTCAACTAGTGAGGGTTGTACTAGGTTCCTAAATGAGGTTACCAAATGAGATGAAAGTCATATTCATATTCTTATGGTTGCAGTGGAATTAGTAAGGATTGTATCGAATCCGAGTTCCACAATGCTCAATGATGAAAATATATCTCTTTTACAGTTCTTTCGCAAAAAGCTAGTGACCTTTAGTGTTAGTAATATCTGAGAGGAGGGGGGGTGAATCAGTGGCCTCAGAAACTTATCCTTAAACTTAAAAACCAATCAATAAACCTCAAATTATTATGTCCCTACAAGATGCATGCCATGAAATGCTTATAATGATTAATTTTCTATCAGTTTACCTTGTCTGTCCTTATTCTCCTTGATTACTGATAAGCAGTATAACTATTTACCAAAATACAGTAAATATGCAGAGTATACTGATAAATCCAGAATGAATTATGCAAGATATAAAATGGTAAAGAAATATATCATACACATATAACACATGGATTTTAACATGGAAACCATGTTAAGGGAAAAAACCACTGGGACCAATACCCCAAATTTTCACTCTTCTGAAGTGAGCCCTGTTAGGAGCCAACCCTATTAAAGATTACAAACACACTGTTAGGTGTGACCTTGTTAGAGGATTTTACACATATAGGTTGTCACTTAGTATCGGGCATCTAATGCTACCATCATTGAATCAACCTCTCTCTTAGACTATCAATAGGCATTGGGCATATCCAATGCTACTTTCATGAATAAACCTTTTTGGCACTCCTCGGGATGTACCTCAATATATAGAAGACTGTTAAGTCCTACTATGTTAAGAGAATTGATGCTTCAATGGTTAAACTGAAACAAAATGACCTATTTCTAATGCAACTTGAATTACAAATTTTTAGATCTATTTAAGTACATTACCTCTCTGATCATTGTATCAATTCGGCTCTTTTGTGCTCCATACTTTCTGCTCTGTGATATTGTGCTCACTATTTGTCGGTGTCTACAGAATTCCTTATCTCTCCTTCAGCTTGATTGATCATTACTGCATAAAGTTGTTCTTCATCAGTTTCTCTTTAGCATCCTCTTTCTATTCACTCCCCTTAATCCCTTTTTCATGTGTTACGAAAATGAATTAATCTTGTCTCTTATATAGACATGATATTCATTGTTTCTTGATTCTAGATTCTTGATTCTTGATTCTTGGCGTAAAAGACAATCGAGTCAATTTGATTTAAAGCATAACTCCTGATTTGTCTCATAGTTATCTTAATGCAAACTCTATAAATAAAATTTAAATCAATTACTTAACTCTGGTCGAATAAAACAAAGAAAACAACTAGTTAAGTCTATCTTTAGCTCTTGCCAGCTAGATATTTTGTCATTTTCTAAACTCTCTGTTTTGTCGGTCAACTCTTCAGTTAGTCATTGGTTACAACTGCCAGTTCCGTCGGTGTGATTCTAGTTTGCTTTGGGATCTCCATCCATTGGTCATCATTGGATTTTTACTCGTCAGGAAACTCTATTTTCAGCTCATCAGGCATCTTGTGATTTTTCTTCATCGGGCAACACTGTCTTCTACTCGCCGGGTATCAATGTGATTTTTCTTCTTTTCCTTTACTGATGGTGTGAACTCCATCGGTGTTATCTTTCACTTAGTGAATACTTGACTTTTATGCATTGCTAAAAGCCTAACCTTTGCTCTAGTGATTCTCTAAAGCCTTGGGCATTATGTCTATGACCGTACAAATGATATCAAGTTGACATCAATGATAATAAAAACCATTAACTAATGTAATGCCTTGCATTATCTTCAACTTAACATTATCAAACATTTAATCAGTTACATGTCATCAATCTCTCCCTTTGGCATTGATGGAAACAAACTTATATTATCACACTATACTATTTCTAATACAATATGAAATACAATTGTTGAGATTCATCAAACTACCAATCTCTCCCTTTTGTCAATGGATAAACGTCTGAACTTTGGTAAGCTCTGTTTTAGCTTAGATTTGATTCCTGGAGTTCTATTGTCTTCTGATGTGTTGATTCATTTGCTTATGCCAATTTATCTCCTTTTGACTGTTCTCCTATTTTTATGTCTTTTTCCCTTTTCAACAACTCACCCTTTGTATAATTTTTCATACAACTTTTTCTCCTTAAGGATATAATCTCTCCCTATTGGAGTAATTTGATAATGGATAATCTCTTTTTTTTTTAAAGACTATGATAATATGGATAAACTCTCTCCCTTTGACAACAATGCCAAACATATATTTTACAAATATCTGACATTCATATCAAAGAATCATTTTCCTATCCATAATATATTCCTTGAATTTCCCTTATCCATCAGCAATACAACAATAATCTATGGTGCTTAGTTCTGATATATACTTATCTGGATATAGATGTAGCTTTTAAGTTCATCTCATTTCTTGCATCAATATGAATGATGTTCTGATAACATGTAGGCTGAAGTAGCCTTCAGTCATTTTACTGACTAGTAGACAAGGGTTTGACCCCTAGTCTTTTTCTCAGGTACTCAAATGTATTCTTGTGCAGTGGCTTGGTGAAGATATCAGATAGTTGTTCTTTGGATTGCACATACTCAAGTATCACCTCTTTTTCTTGAACTTGTTCTCTCAAGTAATGATACTTGATGGAAATGTGTTTTGTTTTTGCATGCATGACTGGATTATTGGAAATATTTATTGCACAAGGTTATCACAATAGATAATCACTGGTTCTAAGATCTTCATATGCATACCTTCCAACAACTATTTGATCCATGCAATATTTGAGCAATTTGTAGCAGCAGCAACGTAGTATTCTTCTACAATAGATTGATAAATGCATCCTTGCTTCTTTCTAATCCATGTGACAAGTCTGTCACCCATAAATAATGCTCCTCCAGTTGTGCTCTTCCGGTCATCGAGACTCCCAGCCCAATCAGCATCGGTAAACACCTTAAGGTTAAATTTTCCTTTTCTTCTATACCATAAGCTAAATTCCTCAGTATTCTTCATATATCTTAGAATTCTTTTCACAACAATCATATGTGATTCCCTAGGGTTAGCAGAAAATCTAGCAACATTTCCTACTGCATGTACAATATCTGGTCTAGTGTGTACAACATACATGAGTTTTCCAATCATTGATTTGTACAAAGTCTGATTTACCTCTATTGTTCTATCCTCATTTGTCAACTTACATCTAGTAGCCATCGGTGTTCCAACTGGTTTGGATTCTTCCATCTTGAATATTTTTAGGACCTCTTTGATGTACTTGGACTGTGTAATGAAAATTCCTTTGCTTTGTTGAATGATCTATAGACCAAGAAAGAACTTGATCTCACCAAACATAGACATCTCAAACTCTTTGCTCATCTCATTAGCAAATGATTTTTCATAGCATATCATTGCCTCCAAATATGATGTCATCAACAAATATTTCAGCAATCAAGGTGTTAGCATGAGTATCTTATTTTAAATAAAGATTATTGTTTTCAGTAGTCCTTACAAATCCAATACTTATTAGATAGGAGGGAATTAATTCATACTAGGCTCTTAGAGCTTGTTTCAATCCATACAAGGCTTTGTGAAGTCTACATACCATGTCCCTCTTGTCTGGATCAACAAACCCTTCTGGTTGTTCAATGTATACTTCTTCTTCAAGTATTCCATTTAGGAATGCTAACTTGACATCCATCCAGTATACCTTGAATCCTTTGAATGTAGCATAAGAAAGTAATATTTTTACTCCTTCTAGCCTAGAAATGGGTGCAAAGGTCTCTCCATAGTCTATACCTTCCTCTTGTGCATACCCTTTGCATACTAGTCTTACTTTGTTCCTTGTGACTTCTCCATTCTCATTCAGCTTATTCCTGAGTATCTATTTTGTATCGATGACATTCTTTTCATTTGGTCTTGGCACAAGTGACCATGTTTTTTTTTTCTCAATCTACTCAATCTCATCATTCATAGCACTTATCTATTCCTCATTATCTAGTGCAACATTGAAATATTTTGGCTCAAACACACAAATTAAACAATTTGAGTTTAAAGAATTACTTCTTGTTCTTTTACTAGCTTTCTTATCTCCTATGATATGGACCTCTAGATGGTTCCTTCTTACATATCTTACAAGTATAGGTATAGTTCTTCATCTATCAGCTTGATCATTATTTTGATCTTCATTCTGTTCTTCATCACCTTGCATATTATTTTGATCATTATCCTGACCGTCGGTATTTGTAGCCTGATGCTCGGGAGAAATGATTTGTAGCTCAGGGGGGCTCTACATTTTTGGTAGGGTAGAGTTTCAATTTCCTCATTGTAAGTGAACTTATTGTAGTCCTCTGGTTCTTTAGTACTTTCTTGTTCATTTTTCTCTGCAAATTCATCTATCTTTACATTTGCACTTTCAATAATTTTGTTAGAGGCTTTGTTTGGAAATTTGTAAGCCTTGCTCTTGGTATAATACCCTAGAAAAATTCCTTCATCACTCTTGGAGTCAATTTTTCCATTTCTATCATCTTTTAAGATATAACATCGACTGCCAAATTTTTGGAAATAACTTACATTGGGTGTGTATCCATACCATAGCTCATAAGGTGTCTTCTTGGTGTCTTTCTTCAATTGTACTATATTCAGTGTGTATGCAGTAGTATTGACAACTTCCCTCTAGAATATTTGGGTGATGCCTTTTTCTATCATCATTGTTCTAGCACAATCAACTATTGATCTATTCCTTCTCTCAGCAATCCCATTTTGTTGTGGCGTTCTTGGTGCAGAAACTTGTCTTTTTATACCATGCTCATTGAAAAAGTTAGTGAATTTATCTGATATAAAATCACCTCCTCTATCTGATCTCAAACATTTTAGATCATTACCACTATGTTTCTCTACCATAGTCTTATACCATTTGAACATCTTAAATGCTTCTGATTTATCTTTTAGAAACATAACTATCATCATTCTAGAGTAATCATCAACAAAGAGAATAAAATATCTATCTCCATAATAACTCTTTGTCCTCATGGGTCCACATAAATTAGTATGGACTAATTCTATAATTGCATTAGATGTATGGGTTTTTCTTTTGAAACTAGACTTTGTCATTTTACCTTTTTGACAGTTTTTACATATGATGTTGTCAGGCTTGGTCATTGTCGGTAAGCCTCTAACATTTCTCTTTTTGCTAATTTTCATCATGTTGTCAAAGTTCACATGACACAGTTTTTTGTGCCATAATCATGTGTGTTCATTTGTAGCAATCAAACAAGTGGAGTCAGTATCATTTAGATAGAATAAGTTACCTTTTGTCTGCTCAGCGGTACCAATCAGATTCCCAGATTTGTTGAAGATCTTTGCCTTCTTATTTTCAAATTCTACTTTGTGACCTGAATTATTCAACTGAGAGACACTCAATAGATTATAATTCAATCCATTTACCCAATAATCATTCTCACACTTTATCTGGTTATTCAACATTATTGTTCCTCTACCTTCAACTGGACAAGGTGTGTCATTTCCCATTCTTACTGATCCACCCTTGTAAAATTCAAAAGTCTCAAACTTTTACTTATCACCAGTCATATGATGAGTGCAGCCACTATCTATGATCCAAACATCATTTTTACTAACTTTAGATATGAGAGTTGTTTCTACATACCTTTCTTCATCATCATCTGAATCATCCTTTACAGCCATAAACACCATCTCTATGTCTTCATCAGATTCGGTGTTAGTATCACCATCCCTTTGTCCTTATAGTCTCAAGTATCTCTTCTTTCTAATTTTTGGTAGCTTCTGTAATCACCTCTTTCAAACTTCTTCTCAAAAGATCTGTCATTACTTATGTCATCTTTTCTTTTGTTAGTATTTCTTGCAGAAAAATGTCCAATCTCTTTGCAATTAAAACAAACAAGTGGTAATTTACCTTTGTATTTACCTTTGCCTCTCTGCATTCTTCTGGCCATAAGTGCTTCTATTTCATCAAGATCGTCTTCTTCATTTTCACTATCACTATCTTTTCTCATAGTGTTTTTGTGACTTGATTTACTTATTCTCATAGAAGTTTTGAATGCAGACTCTATGTTTGGTAAGACACTACTATCGAAGTTATTCATCTCAAATGAAATCAGTCTTTCAATTAAACTAGATCTAGAGTAACATTACTATTTTCTACTACTCTCATTTCTTGAATGACAGATACTCTAATAGCATAAGTAGGCAGTAAGGTTCTTAGAATTTTACTTACCACTGTATCTTCTTCCAATACACCTCCAACTCCTCGGATAGCATTGACTACTTCTTTAATTATTGTGCTATACTCAGTGATGTTTTCTCCTTCTCTCATTTTGAGATCATCAAACTTTCCTCTAAGGCTTTCTTCCTTGGCTCTCAAAACATTTTTCTCACTGCCATGTACAAGCTTCAATTTGTCCCAAATCTGCTTTGTAGTAATACATTCTTTCACATCTTCAAATTCAGCATCAAAGAGTGAGGAAGCAAGCTCTATCATCATGCCATTATGTTCATGCTTCTCTCTCATTTGTTCAAATGTTGGTGCGCTTGTGGGAAACACATATTCATTTTCTAGGAATTTAGTAACATCATTACCAATACTTGATAAGTGGAGTCTTATTCTTCTCTACCATGAGGCAATATTATCTTTGTTCAGCTTGGGCACATATCGTTTATTCATCTTTTTATCTTTGGCTTAGGTCTTGAAACCTTCCTTCTTAGAACACAAGCTCTGATACCAATTGTTAGTAATATCTGAGAGGGGGGGGTGAATCAGTGGCCTCAAAAACTTATCCTTAAACTTAACCACCAATCAATAAACCTCAGATTATTATATCCCTACAAGATGCATGCCATGAAATGCTTATAATGATTAACTTTCTGTCGGTTTACCTTGTCTGTCCTTATTCTTCTTGATTAACGATAAGTAGTATAACTATTTACCAAAATACAGTAAATATGCAGAGTATACCGATAAATCCAGAATGAATTATGCAAGATATAAAATAGTAAAGAAATATATCATACACACATATAACACATAGATTTTAATGTGGAAACCCTGTTAAGGGAAAAAACCACTAGGACCAGTACCCCAAATTATCACTCGTCTGAAGTAAGCCTTGTTAGGAGCCAACCCTATTAAAGGTTACAAACACACTGTTAGGTGTGGCCTTGTTAGAGGATTTTACACATATAGGTTGTCACTTAGTATCGGGCATCTAATGCTACCATCCTTGAATCAGCCTCTCTCTTAGACTGTCAATAGGCATCGGGCATATCTAATGCTACTTTCATGAATCAACCTTTTTGGCACTCCTTGGGATGTACCTCAATGTATAGAATACTTTTAAGTCCTCCTTTGTTAAGAGACTTGATTCTTAAATGGTTAAACTGAAACAAAATGACCTGTTTCTAATGCAACTTGAATTGCAGATTTTTAGATCTATTTAAGTACATTACCTCTCTGATCAATGTATCAATTCAATTCTTTTGTGCTCCATACTTTCTGCTCTATGATGTTGTTCTCACTGTTCATTGGTGTCTGTAGAATTACTTAGCTCTCCTTCAGCTTGATTGATCATTACTACATGAAGTTGTTCTTCATCAGTTTCTCTTTAGCATCCTCTTTCTATTTACTCCCCTTAATCCCCTTTTCATGTGTTACAAAAATGAATTAAGCTTGTCTCTTATATAGAAATGATAATCATTGTTTCTTTATTTTTGATTCTTGGCATAAAAAAAATCTATTCAATTTGATTTAAAGCATAACTCCTGATTTTTCTCGTAGTTATCTTCATGCCAACTATATAAATCAACTTTAAATAAATTACTTAACTCTGGTTGAATAAAAAAAAGAAAAAAACTAGTTAAGTCTATCTTTAGCTCTTGCCAACTAGATATTTTGTGATTTTCTGAACTCTCTATTCCGTCAGTCAACTCTTCAGTTAGTCATCGGTTACAACTGCCAGTTTCATCGGTGTGACTCTAGTTTGCTTCGGGATCTTCGTCCGTCGAGCATCATTAGATTCTTACTCATCGGGCAAATCTATTTTCAACTCATTGGGAATCCTTTGGTTTTTCTTTGTCCGGCAACACTATCTTCTACTTGTCAGGTATCATTGTTATTTTTCTTCTTTGCCTTTACCGATGGTGTGCACTCCGTCGGTGCTATTTGTCACTTAGTGAATACTTGACTTTTATGCATTGATAAAAACATAACCTTTGTTCCAATCATTCTCTGAAGCCTTGGGCATTATGTATATGACCGTACAAATGATATCAAGTTGACATAAATGACAATACAAACCATTAACTGATTTAATGCCTTGCATTATCTTCAACTTAACATTATCAAACATTTAATCAGTTACATGTCATCATTTAGTTGCATTGCATTGCATTTTCATGTTAGATCAATTACATTATTTAGAGTAATTTTCCAAGTACAAGGGGGTTCATCATTTTTGGGGGTTACATCAAATTCCAATGGTTTCAAATCAATTATCTGAGATTATCTTTTGCATTCATAGCATTAATCATTACTAATCATTATACATATATCAAGAAAATAGAAGAAAAAGTACATTATTCATTATTCATTTATCCTTCATCTTTAGATTTGCATTTCATAAATTAAGTTGCATACATCAAAATCCAAAAAGGTAGTTGCATTCATTTTAGGATTGCACTAAGTATTGCATCCATATCATTGCATTGCATAAACCATACATCAAATTAAAATCAAAATCATATAGAAATAGCTGCATAATCATCATTTGCATCCATCTATCTATGTCCTAGTCTAAGACATTGCATCCATAGCATAAAAATAAAGTGCATCATAGAAATCATGTAGCTATGCATATAAATAAATCTCACATCAACATCAACATCAACGGGGAATCAATCAAAGAGCACCATAGATAAATGTCCATCATCAAAATTTCTATAAAAAATAAGTATATCAAAGATACATCAATAAAATGATCCATACATCAAATTCCTGATCAAAATTACATATGATACATCAATGCAATATCTAGATATCAAGCTCATATATAAGACCCAACTGGGGCACCTGATCCATATCCACCAGCACCTAATCCATCAAGACCCCTATCACATGCTCTATCCTGAGTAGAAGGTGGTGCCTGACTCATGCTAGCACTCATAGGTAACTAAGCTAAGGTAGCCAAGAACTATTGTAACATCGTGGTAACCTGATCTAACCATCTAGTAACTATAGTCATCCCTTCCTATAATCCTCAAACATCCTGAACTAAGATGTCAATAATAGGAGAAACTAGACGTGCCTAATATGATGGAGGTGCTTGAGGGGCCTATGGTGCTAAAGGAACCTGTGATATCACATGTGCTAAACTACTATATGGATCTACTTGAAGGGGTACCTATCCGTGTCTCTGTGGAGATGCTGGTCTCTGCTGATCCTGACCTTGTAAAGGAACCTGCCTAGCTGCTTGCACTCATCTATGTCTCTTTCCTACCCAAGCTACAACATGAATGACCTGCACCTATCTCTGCATCAGTACCTGCACTCACCTCTATCTAGGCTAACCAAGCCCACCACCTCAAGCTCTAACATGTCCACCCTGAATCTGATGTCCTACAACTCTTTGTACCTGAGGTACTCTCTATACTCTCTAACTCCAAGGTCTACCACCACCATCACCATTATCTCCATCTCCATCATCAGTAGATAGCTCATCAACATCAGGTATTAGCTCTGCCAGATCTGTGAATCTAGTGAAGCGATGTCGTGTGAACCACTCTTGATACTCAGCGGACATCCCTGCATCAGCTACATGACTCATCATATCCCGTCTGACATATGCTAGTTGATCAATCTATGCACATGCAAACTGATAATAAACTTGAGCTCCCTACATGGATTGCTTTGCTTGTACCCTAGCATAAAATGCCATACCCTATGACATATCCTAAACTTGACCATATTGTTGGAGAACTCTCCCAAAGTTGAATCTCTCTATACATAGTGGTGATCAACCAATCATCCACCAAGGGGAAAACATATACGGAAGCTCATCATTATCCTCTCTCCATCTATCGCAACCCAAGTAAGGTCTTCATATGACCTGATCAATATCGTCGATAGTATGATGCCAAAACTCAACCTTTCCCAAATGATGCTAGACAACCATGCCATCATACAAAAATGCATATGGATATTCACAAGCTCACACTCGTGCTGATATCAGTCTAGTAATTGGGATATTCTCCTAGGTCCATAGTTGTAATAACATTGCACCTATAGAAATAGCCACACTATGCCTATATACAAACTCATGCAAATCATGATACAATTGTGCTAGCACACATGATCCCCAGTCTAATCTATGAGGCTGAGCAATCAAGTCCTCAAGAATTTGGCCCCATCTGATTGAAAAGCCATGACCTCTCTTATCCGGTAAGAGAAGTCCTCCGATCATGACTCCTAGCAAAGATGGAAAAGTAGGAAATGAAGTGAACTAAGCCGATGTAATGCTATCATCACTAATGGTAGGGTCTCTGAATACCCATCTGCATGCACTCCCATCATAGACCTGATCATAGTAAACCCGCTCTCCACGGGTTGGGATGCTCAATAATCTATATACATCCTCAGGCGTGATAGTCATCTCACCGAGGGGTAGATGGAATGTGTTATGGTTAGAGTGCCAATGCTCTTCCATAGCTATCAACAAACCTCAGTTCAGATGAAACTGAGGAAGATCCAAAAGGAATTTAAGCCCACATATCTCAATCACCTGTCTCTCTAGAGGGGTCAACTCATCCACCAAATCAAACATCCAAGCCACTGCATTCCATACATATAACTTATGGTAATGTGCCTACATTTTGCAAATGAAGTGAATTATATTAGTATTTTTCTATTTTTGGATCATTCTAAGTCAATCAAACACATTAAAACTATCTTTTCTCTTTTTGAGTACATCAACCTATTGTTCCTGACCTCTAGATCTTGAGAAGGGACCAATTTGTATTATCTTTTAATCAAACTGATTGACACATCAAACATTCATGAATATGATTTTATCCTAATATCCTAAACACTAAGTAAACATCATGGAATCACATCTTTTTAAGCTTGGCATTCATTCTAGTTATTCAAACGATCAATTGAAGACAACTTATCCTATTTTTAAATCAGGTTTTCATCACATAATAGGCTACGCATCATTTCATTATGTGGAAGTGTCATTTCATGCTACACATCATTTAAAACATGCTAGGCATCATTTAAAGTATCGCAGGTGTTTCTTTACAGCATACGCGACATTTGAATACTCTACGCATCATTCAAACAATGATATGTGTCATTTAAAACTTAAGGTTTTCCTACGCATCATTCTAAATAGTAGTTTTGCATTTTGACCTAATTCCTACACGGTTTTCAAATCCTCATACATGACATTTGATTGCGTGGATGTGGTATTTCCCTAGTCTAAGCCTCATTCAAATGTTCCTACATGGCATTTTGCAAAATCTATTCTAAAAAGCATGAAAAATAACATTAAGTGCTATAAAAAATGAGCAATAAATGCACTAGGAAGGTTCAAATCACTCATCGAAGGTCCATAGTTGAGTGGTCTCTAATAATGACATGCTCGCTTGAACCTATGCTCTCGAATGGGGACCACCATTGCTCTCAGTCACAGTAAAACCAGAGCAAAATCTCAATAGTGAAAAGTGAAAATGAATAGTAAATTTGGGTTTTTCAACCTATTTAAGCTATTTTGACCTAATTTTTGGAGAGATTTTTACCCCCTGGGACCTAAATTTGCATTTTGTGCACACTGGGGCATCTTGTGATCTTATTATCATTATTCTTAAATGTTTTCAAAAATGAAATCATTTAGATATACTTTTCATCAATCACATCATATTGACATCGGGACATCAAAATGTTTTCATTTATGAGGGGCATATCTTATCAGATCATCAAATCAGGATTTTGCATCACATCTTATATCAAATCTGGGACATTAAAATTTCAAAATTTTATCAGTGGGGCATCAAATCAAGTTTTGCATCAAGTTTCACATCAAAGTTTCAAATCAAGTTCTGCATCAGGGTTTCACATTAGATTTTCAAATCAATCAGGTTGTACATCAATCAAGCAATCAGTATCAAATCTACATCAGGACATGCAAATTTCTTTGAATCAATACGCTTCACACATCAATTCAAAGAGGGGCATTTGTAGATGCCCAAAATTGACCAGGTGTCTTAATATCATCAAAATCAAAAAATCTCAGAAAAATGCTTCAAAATGCTTCAAAATAGATGAAATTCAAATTAAATGGACATTTATCAATCAAATTGGATTAAGTCAAATAAAATCAAAGGATTAATTAATCATGAAATCAAATAATCAAATTCAAGCCTAAAAGGGATCAATCAAATTATATAATTGATTTTAATCAACTAATTGTATAGTTTTAAATCAAAAATCAAAATGAACCTATTCACCCTTGCATGGATAATTTAATTAATTGGTTGAATTAAATAAATTCTATTTTCTTTCAACACAATTTGATCAACCAATGAGAATTGAGGATTTTGTCTTCTTGTCCCACCCTTTGAGGACAACCATTTAAATGGTCCCCCCATTTGAAACCATTTGAGGGATCAAACTCAACCAAGGATTAACCCATGGTCAATTCACTCTACCCCCTACCCTTGGGATTTTACTATAAATATGAGTCATTTCTAAGCATAATGGATCCTAGAAAATTTGAATGGATAGCATCATCACTATAGGCAAATTGGGAGCAATTGAGCATTATTTTGTGTAATTGAGAGAAAATTGTTGGAATTGAGAGCATATCATGAGCATTTGGATTCATCTTTATATCATTTTTGAGAGAATATTGAGCTAAGATTAGGCATATTTATCAAATTTCTCATTCTAGGATTGTCACTAGTGGAGATTAAGGCTGAGATCTCTACTTGCAAAGTCGTGTTAGAGAACCATGAGATGTTATGGATTTTAATTGAAATTCTTTAGATTAAATTGTTATTTCTTTCCATAGAATTGTAGTTATTTGTCCTAATTTCATGAAGGTGTATTAACTCACACACAATAACTCTTACAACTTTTCTAAATAAAAAAATTTCAATGTGCAGTTCCTATATATAAACAACTTCCACCGGCATAAAAATGATCTTCAAATTACTTTCCCGCAAAATAACCATGTGTCCAATTGATAATCTCGATGAATAAAATGATTTATCATGACCAGATTAGGTCAAGATAAGATCTACAAGTTATATCTCCAAAGTAGTCAAACACATTTTGAATTCTCTAACGCAACACCTCAAATTTGACTTAAATGTTTGCATCGATCTCATAAATATAAAATATTGAATGTATAACCTTTAATCCATGTCATCATATTATTATAAATTATCATACATACTTTATCACTTGCCCATCTATGATCTACTGACCGGTACTCAAGAACATAAGTGTTCTACCTATCTTGATCTCTGTGACACTAAAAAATATTTCACCGCTGATCCAAATGACTTGTGGTTGGAACCACATTGCTAAAAAAACTAGTTTAAGATATATCTGTGACCAATTCTCATAATTCCACTTCTACCATGATCACCACCAAAGTGATGTTTTCATCATCAACCAATCTCCTAGACTTAGCCAATTTATAGTATTACCTTCTTACCGATTGTATCTTCACTTCAGCTATAATATATCATGAATGTAGTCACTTATTTGCATTGTACTAACTTGGTTTCCATCAATGAAAACCAAATAAGTAACTCCTTATGACTGCACCTCAATATCCAACAATCTCCCAATGCAATACCAATAATCTCCCCCTTTGGCATTGATAGAAAACATCTAGTAACTTCTTAAAATAGTGCAATCATAATATCAACTTATGACTCCCTATACACTTACTCTCCATACATATACATACTCCCCTTTGAAAACAATGAAAAAGGTACAAAACCTAAAATATATGTATGCAAAATCTTACTTACATCCTGTCAAAGATCATCTTGAAGTTAATCTTTTCTGAATTCAAGGATGTTTCCCATACCTTCTACAAGTAACCCATAGCAATGATTTTCTTAATCAAACTAGTAGGAAGCTCTTACATGCTATCTAGAGTTCTCATGTCAGGTAAGGAAAGTATTTATTCTTCCTTCTTCATATTTAGTTGCATCGCCTTAACTATAGGGGATACGTTTGATTTAATTTACAGTAGAGTGATCATCCTCTTCTCTTGTTCACTTTGAATCTGCTTAACTTAGTGTGAATTTTTATTGACCTAACTACTGTAAGTAGTGATTGAAATTTTTAATGGATCAAGCTGGCCTCTTATCTCTCCAACTCCTTTCGTGCTTTAGCTCTTATTTTTCCCAAATCTTTAGCAAAATTAGGATACCTTGATACTTTGGAAAACAATTCACCTGCCACAGTCAATGTATTCTTGACTTCCTTTATCAATTCAGACAATTTGATCCTATCTGTGGTGATATTCTCCATTATCCTACCTATCATATTCTTCTCTAAGTTCTCCTTTGCAAGCTTCACTATAGTTGACTACAAATATGGACCTTGATCTATGGTTTCCTTTACAAGAGTGTCCATCTGATCAATAGGAGTATTAGCTTCATCATATTCAACCTCAGGTACTAACTCAATTAGAATGTATCAAGCTTTCCTTAATACTCTTGTCTTCCTCTTCTTTGATCTCACCTTGTCTTTGACAACCTTTGTCCTCAATTGTTCTAAATATTTCATTAATTCCTTAGGTTTCATAGTGGTTAGCAATTCTTCTTCACCAAATTCCTCTTCTTCCTCTTCTGCAATAGTCATCGGTTTATGTCTTTTCCTTGCATTTGTTTCTCCAAGACTTAATTTCTTTTTAGTCTTAGGTTCTTCTTCAATCTTTTTTCTGAGTTTCATCCTGCTTAATCTCTACAAATTTATCCTCTTCCTTCTCAGAAATGATTTCCTCTATGTTCTATAGGAAATAGTGAGGATTAATTCTCTTTGCCTTTTATTTCTACAATTTCAATCTCATCACCACCTGTTTGTGATAGATTAATGTTTTATGTTCCAATGTTATTCACCAAGTTAGGAACATGAAGAACAACATTTCCAATTAACTGACCTACTAAAAATGTATCAATTCCCTACATCGGTTAATTTGAATATGCTTGAACTTTTTCTTCTTGGGCAGATACTTCCTTTATCTTTATTAACTCTTTCCATGTCTAAACAGTTTCATTATGTACACCTTTTGTGTCATCAATTAGAATTCTAGCTTCTCTTCTCTTAATTTTGAATTTATGCTTGTGAGCAGTAATCATTATCTTAGCATCTTTAGTTCACAACTCAGGTTGCACTTGGATTAGTGCTCTCTCCATAATATCCCTATCAAATTGTAATGCAACACACCAACTACCATCAATCAACTAATATAACTCAATAGGGATGCAAGAATAAATCTCTAAAGGTGTTTTGAAAAAATTATGGAAATGAAATAGAATTGCATCTTCTATCTTCTTCTTGTCTTCATCAATCCCCAAAGTATATCTTCTTCCAATAGTAGAAAGTCTAAAATTTTCCACAATACCTTTTTCAATATCATCAATGGAAGGGGCCTTCTTAGTTTCACCAGTCTTATTTAGTTCAGGCGCATCCTTGTCTGATTATGTCCTTTCTTCATTAGTTTCCTTATGAACATCCTTTACCTTTGTGGATTTTCTCTTCCTCTTATAATTTTTCTTTGGAGTAGAAATGTTTTGAATTTTCTTCCTTGATGATTCCCCTTGAGAATTAACTTCACTAGGAATTAGTTTTCTTTGTTTTCTCTTAGCTTCAGTTTTAGTTGTAGCAGTGTAAGATGTTCCTGCATCACTACTTCCAAACTGATGCTCTAGGTTAGATACCATTATCATTTTTTCCTTTCAATAACTAGTTTCTTCAATTCCTTTTGAATCTTAGAAACTTCTTCATCATGAGTTCCAAATCTCGATGCTTTCTTTTCTAAGGGTTTTGACAATAAATCATCAACATGCAAAGTTACTAGATCACCCTCAACTTCATAACCCATAGGAGGAATCCAATATGTCCTAGGTTCCACAACTTGCGCAATACATGAATAAATGTCAACTAGAAAAAAAATATGATTCTTGTACTTCTCTACAAATCTAACTGGAATCCTTTCTCATTTATGAATTATAGGCTACAAATATTTGAAATAACCCCACATGAAATTGTTGAAGTTATTACCAAATTCTTTTATGAATTCACTGATCTGAATAATTACCAGTTTGTCCTTTGACCATGTAACTTTTTATCTACCAAGGAAGAAATTTTAAACATAGAAAAACATACATACCAATAGAGAACCATACTTGAATGATTATCTCTTATCTCTCTTTATCCTTTCCATGTTTGTCAAGAAATATCTTTTGATCATCTCACATAGATCATATGTTGAACCATCCTTCACAATCTGATAGGTAGCACGGATAGCACCACCGGGCACACTGTTAACTCGACTAGACTAGTAAACTCTGTAACCTATCACAATGGATGAAAAATGAACTTCCTTGTCTACAATATGATCAATTGGTATTTCTTTTCCATATTTCCTTGGATTTTGTTAGTTCAGTGACCAAATGAGTAGCCACCATTCTCAATGTACACTCAAAACCTTGTGCTCAAAAACCTATAACCCTATGAATCATTGTCTTCAAAATCTTGTGTGGTCTATCTGGCCATATGAATTGATCATGCACTCTTCTTATCACATAGAAAATACAATCATGATGAAATTTAGTGGGAATGTCCAATGCGTAAGTTAAACCTTTCTCCTAAAGATGTTTGTGCTCTCCTTTCAACACTCCATTGATGCACATATCCTTATATTCTTTCTTGATTTCTTTAGCTCCCAATTCTTTGATTCTGCAATGGAGATAAGACCAACATATTCAATCAACATCACACCACAAGGAATATTGGATAGGGAACCGAACATATCAATCTCAGTATCTTTTCTTTGTTGTAGTTTGAATACGGGTCGAGGTTCCTCGGAGATGTTCACAAAATTTGGAGTATCAACATTCTTTAGAATTAAGATTAACTGCAATAGAAAAAAATATAATAATAAACTAAATTGATATATTTTAATACACTAGTTAGAGTTTCATGAAAACTTGATATCAATTTAGCTCGAAATCTCAAATCACAAAAGTAACTATTGCAGACAATATTGCAAGATAGCTCTTGAATGCTCAAATGAAAGTAAAAGTGTAAAAATAGGTTAATTTTTCCTCTATATATTGTTAGATAAATAGATGTATACTTTAATGGTAGGAATAGTTTCATATTACCAGTTAACACATATCAAGCGGTTGGTACTTAACCAATAGTAATAAATGCTATCAAATAGATATCAACAATCAAATCTTAGTGTGAATCTACACATAATCTCAAAAATAAAATCATAGAGACTTACACCATAATGTTCATATAAATATTTACCACTCTTGAATCTAGGGGATCGGTAATGGATGTCTTTAAGTGCTCCCCTTGAGAAAATAATATGCTTAGTTCAATGATGGAACCTCCACATTTCCTGAACTTGATGAGTCAACTCAGAAGAATTCAGTTCACCTTTCTTTTCCCATGTCTTCTTCATATCAGTTATGACTTCATTAATATTCTTAACATTAGTAATCTATTGCAAGCCAAATTACAAAGTTATATGATTTGTTTATTGTAGACCTTATGGCAAGACATATTATCAATTAGTGTCAAATCACTTATTTATTTTGTGTTACTCGAGTATACAGTGTCGCCTGAGTGTTCATTATCACTCAAGTGCTCAGTATCACCTGAGTGACAGTTTATCACCCGAGTAGTCTTTTGGACCCGAGTGACAATTTGAAGCCAAATTTGGATATATTGTTAAATATATATTTGTTTATTGAAAGCTGACTTACAAAGTTATTTTTTAGATAAAGATATATATGTAAGATAGTTTGTTTATCCAAATGTAATGGAGAATATGTATATAGTATGGATGTATAATCAGAAGAGGATATGATTATGTGAATGGCAGTTTGAATCAAGTGAAGAAGTGTTTAGGATAGCAAAGACTTATCTATCACATTCAGGTGATCACTTATATTCCAAGGGATCTTATTCAACAATCATAGTTGTATAGGGAAGATCATCAACTGGTGCATTCTCACAGGTGGATCAGTAAAATCCTTTAACAAGGTGGACCTAATAGTCCTTTCTCTAAATCTCTTAACAGAGTTGCATTACTCATTGTATTGTACAAAATACTTTAACTAGGTGGACCTAATAGTCATTTCTATGCTCCTAACAAGGCATACCATTAGAAGTGGTCATTGTAAGATCTAACAAGATAAATTTATACTGCAAAACTAAATCTCTTGGGTATCATCTACACCCCAGTTTTACTTTCTTTTGGAAGGTTTTTGGGTAACCAAATATTGTGTTATGTGTTGCATCTGATTCTTTACTTTCAACTTGTATGCATGCAAACAAATAAGCTAATCTAATTATGGACTAAAAGGATTAAGTTTTATTGACTCCTAATTCACCCCCCCCCCCCTCTCACTCATTGGGAACATCATATAATTACAAGAATTGGTATCAAATCAGTGGTTCTCTTATCATAAGTTTTATAGGTTGAGAAAACATGACAGGATATGGAAACATACAAACTAGAGAAAGCCATTGAGAATGAAAAGATAGATCTTAAAGTGGTCATGGATCAGATCATAATACTTAAGGAGAAACTCTCTCTTTCCCTAAAGAGAAGAAAACAACTAGCAGTACAACTAAATGACAAAAACTATATAGAAGAAAGAATTGAAGAAATTTGCAAAGACAGGAGCTCAGAAGAAGCTAAGCAACCATTGAAGACTTTCTTGAAAAGAATCTCAATTTACATGAAGAAGTTTCTTCAGAAATATAACAAGATTTATTACCTTTTTCTTTGTAGTCCTTATATTTCCTAAGGTCTCGGTCATCCTTTCTATCTTTGTATTCTTTGTATTTGTTGTCCCTTCTTTCATCTTTTTCATTTTTATCAGGACATCTAGCAGCTATATGACCAACTTTGTTTCATGAAAAACAAATGATGGGAAGCTTACCTCTATATTTTCCTTTTCCTTTGGATAGTATTTTTTCCATAAGTGCTTCAAGTTCTTCAAGATCATCATCAAAAGTGTCACTATCACTATCCACATGTTGTAGAAGTTGAGAAATCCAACTTCACAGAACGCAAAGAACACCTGCATGCAAATAACCTATTGCTGAAAGGAAACCAAAGTGACAGAAGCAAGGGTTTGGAAAATCTTAGCGGAGTGAGAGAAAATTGTATTTCCAAAATAATGAAACAATAATTACAAAATTTCAACCTTAAAGGTGAACAAAACCCTAAAAAGGTAAAAGCTACGTTGCGCAATATAATTAATATGAAATATTAATTATATGCACCAAAGAGACAGCTTAAGTGAAAAAAGAGTACATAGACAACTTAATAATTAAATCAACTTGATCTAATTAATAAATGAAGATAAATAGATACTCTAACACATGTTTCTTTCCTTTCTTGGATTTATTGAGAACCAACTATGATCTAAAATCTGAATCAATCCCTTGTGGATTATGGTTATCATAATTTGACATTTCAAATGCAGTGAGTCTACCTATCAGATTTTCCAGATTCAGATTATTGTTAGGAGTACATCTCAATTCTTCAATTGCAGAAACTCTAATAGCATATACAGGAAGTAAAGTTCTCAGTACCTTTCTCATAATGGTGTTCTCATCAATAGTTCCATTAGCCCCTCTAATGGCATTTACAACTTTTTTTATTCTACCATAGTACTAAATGACATTTTCACCTTCTTACATTTTCATTTCATCAAACTTACCTCTTAGACTTTTTGATTTAGCTCTAAACACATTTTTGTCTCCACCATAGACAAGTGCAAGTTTGTCCCACATCTCTTTTGCATTTATGCAGTTCTTCATATCATCAAACTCTGAATAGCTCAATGAGGAGGCGATCTCCAACATTGCTTGATTGTGCTCTTTATTTTCCCTTAGTTTTACAACTAAGAGAGGAGCAGTAGGTGGTACATAGTCATGTTCAATAAGTCACTTAGCATCATCTCTAATACCAGCCAAATGTAGTTTCATCAAGCTCTGCCATACAGGAAAGTTATCTTTGTTCAGCTTGGGAACCTCCTTATACATCTTGATCTTTTCACTCCAAGTACCTTCAAAAAAATTTCAAGAGACCAAAGCTCTGATACCAATTGTTATAATGAATGTATAATAATTGAGAGGGGAGGGGTGAATCAGTTATCCTCAGGTCTAGATGTAGCAAATAAAAACTTTTTGTACTTCAGATCTACTCGACAACAGTAGCATAAATCAACAACTTTAATCATACAGTTTATTGTCAATTGGAATTAGCTTGTAGTAACATAACAGTAAAGCAAACCATAAGCATTCACACAAGTTGACACAAGTATTTAATGTGGAAACCCAATATGGGAAAAACCAGCAGTAACATGCTACCAAGTTTTCACTCTTCTAAAGTGATGCCCTATGAGGAGCCAACCCTGTGAAAGGTTACAATAACACACTGCTAGGTGTGACCTGGTTAAAGGATTTAATCACCCTATTAGGAGTGGCCTTGTTAGAGGACTTAGAACATTCCAATTTGAATGTCACCTTGTTAGAGGATTTATACAAATGACTGCTAAGTCAACCTTGTTAAAGGATTTAACTGATACAATGGTAAGAAAGTAATGAGCAGTTTGTGATCTGGTACATACAACTTACTTTGCAATTCAAATCCAATTACAACTCTGATGCTAACTTACTGGATAGCCTGCATTGTCATTTCAACCTTCTGATCTGCTTGGAAATCCATCAAGAAATCACATATGCAACACTCTGCCTCTGCCTTTGCCTTCTCTGCTAGATCATGCTAAATAGTAAATCAACTATGCAAACCTTTTGCATACACATACATTCTTTCATACACAATGAATAACCCCTAAGGTTATCATATACCTCTTTGTCTAGGTCAGATAAATCTTTTGCCACTTAAACAAGATCGTAGATCTTAGGTTAGATCAGATCCAATGGATCATCCCATATTTGCATTACATTTACTTCTCCAAAGTAGTCTCTAATTAAATTCTTAAACTATGCATTAATTATGGTTACCCATACATTAAATGACATGGATCAATCTTTAATTCACATTAAATATCCCAATAAAATCAACTAAGTCAGCCAGAGATCTCAAATCTCATCATTAATCCAATTACTGTAAGTCGGCCAACATCACTGTTTCCACTTGGCAATTTCAATGGTGCTCAACATTGAGCAACTTTTTGCTCAACACAAGCAACTTTACTCAGCACAAGCAACTTTTCTCATCATAAGCAACTTTACTCGGCACAAGCCAAACTTGCTCGGCACAGAACATCTAGAAAAATTGTCTTTGAAAGATAAACAACAAATTACTTTGCCAGAGTGCCAACTGATCAAGTACCCTTTGAATTTCCTTAAATCAACTATTCACTTGGTATTCTTGTTAAATATTCTTCATGAACAATAGATATGGTACTCAAGCAGATAACAATAGTCTCACCAGCAAAGGTTTGACACCAATGACAAAATAACAATTGCTCGCAATGTCACTTCCCAACAATCTCCCTCTTTGGCATTGATGGCAACACAAAATATTAGAACAATGCTTTAACAAGCATAGTTACCAACCAATCCAAAAATTCACCTGTGTTCCTTGATATGAATTAATCTCCATTAATGTCTTTAGCTTCATTCTGATTCTTATCTGTAAAACATTTCTCCCTCTGTGTCTATAATCACACTGTAATCATTTGTGTCTAATCAACTGTAGACTCCCTCTGAGTATATAATCACTTCAATGCTTTCAACAGTAACTCTATCTCTATGTAATCTTTCCCTCTTTGTAAATTCTCTTTCTCTTTATAGGTAATCTATCCCTTCACTTCTTCCTCTTTATAGGTAATCTCTCCCTCTTTGACAACAATGCCAAAGACGTCAATATCTTTATCATGTAGATCTTCAATATCATGTTGATCCTATCATCTTCAGTATAATTGATTTTGCTTTTATGTCCTTGTTCATCTTCACAACTTTAGCCAACATCCTAAAGTGTGACTTAATGTGCATCAATATGTTAGATATTCTGAATAAAATATTTGATGCAACAGTACCATACAGAACTGAATTAGCCTAAGTTAGGGGAATCACCCCCAATTTACCTCATAGATACTCATGAGCATCCTTGGGTAGTGCTTTTGTGAATATGTCTGCTAATTGTTCTTTAGTGTTCACATAGTCCAATCTCACTTCTTTACTCTAAACTAGCTCCCTGAAGTAATGATACTTGATAGCTATATGCTTTGTCTTTGAGTGCATAATAGGATTTTTAGAAATATTAATAGCACTTGTGTTATCACAATATATGAAAACTGGGTCAGTGATTTCTTCCTTCATACCTTTCAATAGTATCTTCAACCACACAATGTTTGAATAGTTAACTATTGCTGCCACATACTCAGCTTCAGCTATAGATTGTGAGGTGCAGTTCTATTTCTTGCTTGTCCAGGAGATCAATTTCTTACCTAAAAGAAATGCTCCACCAGTAGTGTTTTTCCTGTCATCAAAATTTCCAGCCCAGTCAGAATCAGTGTAAACTCTGAGTTCAAATTTGTCATTCTTTTTGTAGTATAGACCATAGTCCTCAGTTCCTTTCAGATATCTCAGAATTCTTTTGACTGTCATCATGTGAGTTTCCTTAGGATTAGCAAAAAACCCTACTACAATCCCAACAACTAGGGCAATATCAGGTCTACTATGTAAAACATACTATAGTTTTCCAATCATTGACCTATAGAGTGTTTGGTTCACTTCTTTTGTGTCATCATTTTTTGTCAGCTTCTGTCCAGTAGCCATGGGTGTACTCACTGGTTTGGACTCTTCCATTCCAGAAGTTTTCAATATCTCTTTGATATATTTAGATTGAGTTATATAGATACCATTCTTCATTTGATAAATTTGTAAGCCAACAAAGAATTTTATTTCACCAAACATAGACATTTCAAACTCAGTTTGCATCTCTGTTGCAAATTTCTGACATAACACATCTTGTCCACTAAATATGATGTCATCCAAAAAAAATTCAGCTAATAATGTACCTTTTCTTTGCTCTGTCTTCAAGTATAGGTTGTTGTTTTCATTTGTTCTTACAAATCCAATCTTGATCAGATAATTGTGCAATCTCTCATACCATACTCTTGGCGCTTTCTTCAACCCATATAATGATTTGTGCAATCTGCAAACCATATCCCTTTTTTTTGGGTCTACAAAACCATCATCTTGCTCAATATACACTTCTTCTTCCAAGATTCCATTGAGAAATGCAGATTTCACATCAATCTGATAAAATTTGAATCATTTATAGGCTGCATATGCAAGTAAAGTTCTGACACCTTCCAATCTTGCAACTTGGGTGAAGGTTTCACCATAGTTAATTCCTTCCTCCTATGCATAACCCTTGCATACCAGTCTAGCTTTGTTTCTTCTCACTTCTCCATGTTCATTTAGTTTGTTCCTGAATACCCACTTAGTGCCAATTACATTTTTATCCTTTGGCCTAGGTACAAGTGTCCAAGTTTTTTTCTTCTCAATTTTTTCAATTTCCTCATTCATTGCTTGTATCCAATCTTCATTTTCTAAAGCATCTTTTACTGTTTTGGGCTCAAATTCATATAACAGACATGTGTTATTTTTCAGCTTACTTCTTGTCATAACAGCAGAATCCTTTGACCCAATGATTTGATCAGACTTGTGATTCCTTCTCACATATTTTTCTAGGATAGGCTTAGTCCTTACTTTAGGTTCATCATCTGTATTCAGTTCTAGTTGATTCTGTGACTCAACATCTCCATCAGATAGCTCGGAAACTCCACTCTATGACTCGACAGGTGCATGCTATTGACCAACAGTAGTCTCAGGTAGTGAATTAGAATCTTCCTCATCTAGATATGTGAATGATCTGTAACTTTTAGGTTCTTGTGTACTTTCAGCTTCATTTCTTTCTGCAAACTCACCAATTCTTACATTTGCACTTTCAACAATTTTGTTAGTATTAGAATTCAGACATTTGTATGCTTTTCTTTTCATTGAATAACCAAGGAATATACCTTCTTCACCTTTAGCATCTATTTTTCCATTTCTCTTGTCTTTCAGTATAAAAAATTTGCTTCCAAATACTTCAAAATACTTTACACTAGGTGCATAACCATACCAAAGTTCATAAGGTGTAGCATTTGTACCTTTCTTGACTTGAACTCTATTCAGTGTATAGACTGCAATACTTACAACTTCTTTCCAATACTTTTATGCAACATTTTTCTCCATCATTAGTGTTCTTGCACAATCCATAATAGATCTGTTCCTTCGTTCAACAATACCATTTTGTGGAGGAGTCCTAGGTGCGGACATCTGTCTCTTTATGCCTCAGTCATTGCAAAACCTGTTAAACTCGTTTGAAATAAACTCTCCACCTCTGTCAGATCTTAAGCATTTCAAAATTTTTCTTGTTTCCTTTTCAACTTTAGCTAAGTACCATTTAAATAACTGAAATGCATCAGATTTTTCCATGAGGAACATTACAGTCATCATCCTTGAATAACCATCAACAAATAGAATAAAGTATCTAGAACCAAAATAGCTTCTTTCTCCAATGGGGCCACAGAGATCAGTATGGACCAATTCCAGAATTTCCTCTAATACATGTGTTTTTCTCTTGAAACTAGACTTAGTCATCTTTCCTAGTTGACATTGTTTACACATAGCATTTTCAGGTTTCTTTAACTTAGGTAGCCCTCTAACCTTTTTTCAATTTACTTATGCTTACCAAGTTATCAAAGTTCACATGACACAACCTCTTATGCCATAACCAAACATCATTGTACTATGCAAACAAACATGTTTCTTTAGATAAATCTACATAAAATAAGTTACCTTTAGTCTGATCACCACTTCCAACTAATTCTCTAGTAGAATCATAGATCTTTTCCTTTCTATGATGGAATTCAATTTTGTAACCTGAATTGTTCAACTGTGCAACACTCAGTAAATTTTATTTAAGATCATCAACCCAATACACATCATCACATCTGATTTTTTTAGTAAGGTTGATCAATCCATTACCTTTGATAAGACATGGTGAATCATTACCTAATTTTACATATCCTCCTTTACATTGGTTTAAGGTTTCAAACTTATCTTTGTCACCAGTCATATGATGGGAACAACCACTGTTAATGATCCAATGATCATTTTTGCTCATATAAGAGATTAGTGCAGTTCTCTCATCATCATCATCAGAATCTTCTTTCATTGCGACATAAACAACTTCTATGTCATTGTCATCAGAATTATCAGTGTCATTGTCAGAAGTTTCTTCAGCAATATAACAAGATTTCTTACCTTTTTCTTTGTAGTCCTTATATTTCCTAAAGTCTTGGTCATCCTTTCTGTCTTTGTATTCTTTTTATTTGTTGTCCCTTCTTTCATCTTTTTCATTTTTATCAGGACATCTAGCAGCTATATGACCAACTTTGTTGCATGAAAAACAAATGATGGGAAGTTTACCTCTGTATTTTCCTTTTCCTCTGGAAAGTCTTTTTGCCATTATTGCTTCAAGTTCTTCAAGATCATCATCAGAAGTGTCACTATCACTGTCCACATGTTTCTTTCCTTTCTTGGATTTATTGAGAACCAACTATGATCTAAAAGCAGAATCAATCCCTTGTGGATTATAGTTATCATAATTTGACATTTCAAATGCAGTGAGTTTGCCTATCAGATTTTCCAAATTCAGATTATTGTTAGGAGTACATCTCAATTATTGAATCATAGAAACTCTAATATCATATATAGGAAGTAAAGTTCTCAGTACCTTTCTCATAATGGTGTTCTCATCAATAGTTCCATTAGCCCCTCTAATGGCATTTACAACTTCTTTTATTCTACCATAGTACTAAATGACATTATCACCTTCTTGCATTTTCATTTCATCAAACTTACCTCTTAGAAATTCTGGTTTAGATCTCAACACATTTGTGTCTCCACCATAGACAGTTGCAAGTTTCTCCCACATCTCTTTTGCATTTATGCAGTTCTTTATATCATCAAAATCTAAATAGCTCAATGAGGAGGTGATCTCCAACATTGCTTGATTGTGCTCTTGCTTTTCTCTTAGTTGTATAGCTAAGAGAGGAGCATTAGGTGGAACATATTCATGTTCAATAAGTCACTTAGCATCATCTCTAATACCAGCCAAATGTAGTTTCATCAAGCTCTGCCATGTAGGGAAGTTATCTTTATTCAGCTTGGGAACCTCCTTCTTATACATCTTGATCTTTTCGCTCCCAGTACCTTCAAACTATTTTCAGGAGACCAAATCTCTGATACCAATTATTAGAATGAATGTAGAATAATTGAGAGGGGAGGGGTGAATCAGTTATCCTCAGGTCTAGATGTAGAAAATAAAAACTTTCTATACTTTAGATCTACTCGGCAGCAGTAGCATGAATCAACAACTTTAATCATATAATTTACTGTCAATTGGAATTAGCTTGTAGTAACATAACAGTAAAGAAAACCATAAGCATTCAAACAAGTTGACACAAGTATTTAACGTGGAAACCCAATATGGGAAAAACCACCAGTAACATGCTACCAAGTTTTCACTCTTC
>MU223797.1:949768-972586 GCA_018584345.1 Thuja plicata
TCCCTGAATTGGCAGGAGTGAGCGTGCCCATAAATATTCATCTCAATGGTAAAGAGGGGAGGTAACATATAGATCCAAAACCCTAACCTAAGCCTAATTGTCCTAATGTTGGATGAGTTTCAGTATGTCTACCTTATCCGGATTTGTCTAGGTTGACAGAATTCAAATACCCTCTCTCTTGAGTTTGTGTGTGTTTTGCTTGATTATGCTTTCAGGCGATTTTCAGATTATTGAGTATTTTTCCATATTCTGTGATTTAATAGATTATAGTTGAATTGATTATTTAATTATATCCTAATTTTATTTTAAATAATTAATTAAATTGAAATATATGAATATTGTGATTTAATTAAATATTTAATTGAAAACTATATTGTATGTGCTTATTTGATTAATTAAATAATTGGTTGCATGCATTATTGTGACATAAATATTTAATCTATTTAATTAAATATTTTATTAATTACATGTGCATAATTGTGTTAAAAAAGTATTTTCAAATTGAAATCTCAACTTGTAATTAGGAGTCAAAGTTGAGTTGTGGCAATAAAGCATATTTTATTTAATTAATTTGGATTTTTTTTCAATTTTCAAGTTGAGTTAAACTAGGGATTGACTTGGGAGTTGTCATTCACCTTTGCATGTTTAGGGGAATTTGAATCTCTTTAGGGGGAATTGGTCATTCATTCTCTCATAACATGTTTTTTGGGAATTGGAGAGCTCTTGGTGATTTTGGGGTTTTTTGAGGAATTGTGGATTGTTGTTGATCTTGGTTGCTTCAAAGTTTTCAGAATTTCCTATTGCTTGTGTGTGTGTGCTCGGATCTACATTGTTGCCAAATCTGTGGTTGAATTGGGCTTGAGGGTTTTAGATTTTCTTTAATCATCCAAGCTACACTCTTCCGTTTCTTGTTTTGGATTCAAGATAGGTTTCATTTGCCATGTATGGATTCAATTTTGTAGATCTGAGGTTTTCTGTGTTGTTTTTAATGCATGTTCCTTAATTTGGCCTTTAAATGGCTTATGGTTGTTTCTATGTTTTTGGGTGTTTCTAGAAACCATAGATCTATACTTCTTTCATTTTCTATATTCTTCACATCGTAGAATTATGCTGTCAAAATTTCAGGAAGAAATTCCCTCTAGATCTCTTAGAAAATAAAAAATTAAACTCTTTGTATAGTTTATACTATAGGAGAAAATTAAATTTATGGATGTTTAATGTTTTGGTGATTTTGGAGTTTATGAGAAGGCTGGATTCATCATTTTCATGATCATGTATTTCTTAGCATATTATAGTCATGTTGTCAAAATTTCATGAGTAGAACTCTTATAAATCTCCTTAAAATTGAAAAATTCAATTATGCCTATAGTCCTAACTATAGGAAAATTAAAATAAATATTTAGCCTCTTGTCTTTGCTTTGAAAATTAAATCAAAAAAAAAAAACTACTCTCTGGAATAATACAGACTGGTAAAAAAAAATACCAGAAAAGGAAAAGTAAACAAAAATATCTCTTACCTTTTTTACTTCCGTTTTCGGAATATCAAAAGAATTAATAATAATCAAGAAAAAAAATAAATCAAAAAATGAAACTAGGCGTTGATGTTGGAATTTATTAAAAAAAATATAATAAAAAAAAAATTAATAAAGTTGGTTAAGGGAGGGGCGGTGGGACCCCATCACCACCGTACCTCCTCTGCGCGGTTTAAAAGCGCGTGGGGAAGAGGACCGTGGTCCCCCCCCCAACAGTCCTATTAAATAGGACTGTTGCACGCGGGTGTAAGGGAAGGGCGTTGACCGCATGGGTNGGGGCCCCCCCCCCCCCCCCCCCAATTCGTTTAAATTTATATACTTTGTTTTGTTTGGTTAAAGTTTGGTTTTTTTTCAAAAGGAAACTTTTAATATCTATTTTTTTAGATTTTGGTATAATTAATATGTTTTTTTTTATATATTTAATATGTTATTTGTATTTTTGTGTAATAAATTACTTCAAAGTTAATTATTTTTTTTAATTTAGTTTAATTAATTTTTAATTTAGTTTAGTTAGTTTTAATTTAGTTAATATTCATATTCATGGATACATTTTATACATATAGAAATTAATTTAATACATTAATTGTTGAAGAGGCATTAACAAAATTGATTATTAATTTAAATTAATATTTATTATTAATTTTAGAATTATTATATATCGATTATTAATACGATTAACTTTGTTAATCAAATTGATTAAACTACTTGAGCTAAAATGTATTGATTTAATTAAATGTCATTTTGTTTAGAGTATTTATTTATAGGAAGTAATCTTAAATAGTTTAAATGCGATTGATTTTGAATTGTTTCAGATTAAAGTATTCATGAAATGAAGTTTATGCTTGAGTGGTCTATGAATGATTACATACATATGGTTCATTTTTCAGTCTTTTAAGACGTTTTGGTTTCTATGCATCTTATGGATCTCTTGTGCTTGTATAGGTTGTTATCTGGGACATTAGATGACCTAGGATGTATATAGAGGCTGGGGGGAGTGTAATTATATTTATGTTACTTCATGGTGTGTGTGTTGTCAGATATTACCCTAAACTGACCATGATGACCCTTTCGATTATGTACCTGTGTGTGTACCTATATGTGACCGCTCCTGTTGTATGGGATACAAATTTGGGGTACACTAGGGTTGTGACCTATGCTAGATCTGTTGGGATTTCTGAGCCTAGGGTAGGTTACCTAGATGCGTAGTAGGAGGTGGCTTGCAATAAGTTTCATGTCTGTAAGAGACTAATAAATTGCTTATTGTGGAGTTTCTTAATAAGTGATAACTAAAGACATATTTGACAGATTAAAATGAATTAATAAGATGTGTCCTCACCCATGCTTGAGTGCTAGTATAGAGGCTAAGATGGTGTTGAGAAGATGTCAGTTGCCCTGCGAGGTATCTGACATAGTTAGTGACCTTGTCAGTTTGAGAGGTCATTGGCTCCGTGTATGGTCACTTAGGTGCCAAAATCCATTGTGATTATCAGGGCTAAACTTAAGGGTAGATGTACATGATGACACCTTCCTTTACACATGCTAGATTTCCTACATTGTCAGTTGCCTCTGGATTAGTGAGTCTTACCTTTTATGATTATTAGTACACTAGATTAGAGAGCTATCATGATCCCTTGCTAAGTGGTTATGCCTTGTTGGTTTTGGATCTCCGATTGGGATCTGCTGTTATCTCCTCAGGACGGTGGGGTGGACCTTTGTGGTTCCACACAGACGGGTGGTAGTGATTCTTTATCCTTTGAGATTTGACATCCTTGTACCAGGTGCTTGATGGTTTCTTTGTAGATGAGCTCTTTATGTTCCTTCATCATTTATTATGTAATTTGATTATTGTAATCTTGTATTAGTGTATCACACGTGATACCTAATTTGGAAATTGTAATAGTAAGTAGTTTAGAGTGATTACCACATACCCTGCGACATGTGTAGTGGATGTGAGTTTATGGCGGTTTCATGGTTATCCATGAGGATTGTAATCATGGTTATGTAAGTTGTACTTGTTATGTTTAATCAGATGGAATCTTTTGTTATATTGTTAGTTGTGTTTTTCTTTAATTAATTCAACGTCATGGGACCCTTGAGTCGTGTAATCTATGTGAGTGTAAGACATGTGTATAAATGGTAATCTCTTCCGCATGATTGTATGTTTCCTAATGTTAACTTAAAAAAAATTTATTCAGCACACATAGTGACATGTTCTAGGTTAATCTCTCTTGGGTTCCCTGGTGGGGCGTTACAATCTCACATAGATCCAATTGTATTCCCTTTGTGATAATATTGTAAGCTGTTCTTACTACTGTTGATGCAATGTTGTTTAGCCTTCTTTCTTGGATCATCTTGTAACCTATTACACATGTACCGAACCTCAATTCCTCACCAGTGATGGTGTTCACCTTAAGACCTCTATTACCCCACACAACATTTATGAGTTTTTCAACTTCTGGCCAGGAGGTATGCCTGTGTGCCTTAGGTTTTTCGGTTATCCAGTAACCAATTCCTTCATGTAACACTTCCTTTGTGATCTACTAAGGCTCATGCAACCATAATTTATGGTCGTGCATTCTACTAAAAACTAACCTAATCCAGTCAGTTTTGAAAACCCTCAGGAAATATAAGGCATTAGTTATCCCTTTAACTTGCAAATGCTTGTGTTCTTGTTTCAGGTTTCCTTATTCATCACACATCTTCTTGTAAGCTTGATCTATCTCTAGATCACCTATCTTAATGATCTTGTAGTGAATTTAGGACCTTACATCTTCTATTAGAAAAACCCTAGGTGGAACTTTTGAAAATGTGCCAGATTCATTGGGTTACGATGCAATCTCTGGGCATATCTTGTACTTAGGTTCTACATAAGTGTTGTTCTTTATCAACTTAACGACATTCTCCTTATCATTCTTCAATTTCACTATTATTGAAGTGGTTTCCATCATATTTCAAATTTAGGGCTTTATCGAAAATAAAAATAGAGTTCTTCGGCGCACTCGGTACTTACTTTGATCCATGTGGTTGGTGAGTGATCTATTTGGAGTGTGTTGGATCAATTTGAGGTCACTATGCTAAATTCTCTCTTGTCACTCTACTCCTTCTCAAATCACGTGTGAGAAATGAAGTGCTCCCATCGAGTATTTATAGACTTTTGTCCTAATTCTATCATAAATGCTCAACAACTCGTTGGGTCATGAAGATGGAGTTTGTCGAAAAGACTCTTCAAATAACATTCTCGGTGTTGACAGGATGCTTGGGATGGCTATTAAGTTTGTCTATTTCACCAACGAATATCAGTGTTGTGTCAAGAAAAATTTATAACTTTTCTTCCTTACTAACGGGTGTTGGGTTACATTAGCAACTTAACCATTTTATGTGTTGACCAACAATTCTCAGCAAGTGTAAACAACTCATCCTTTATTTTCCCCATTTATTTTCACTATGTGTTTACTGGTGGGGTTGATTTCTCAGAATTGTAACAAGTAACACAATATGCATCTTTATTCATGCAGATTTTGACTATGTATCAATTTGTATAATGGAACTAATGCAAAATATGACTCGGTGTAGTGTAGTTCCATACTTGTTCATCTTTAGGCGGGGGTGGTGATGTCACTAGATCCATGGGATGAGGTGTCACCTACTGCATTGCTTGGTCCAGCTTCCTTAGTGGTTGAGGCTTTCCTCCACATTTGTTTTCTCATTTTTTTGATGTCTTCATTGGTGTTACCATTTGAAAAAGTGGTGGTTTATGTTATTCAGTCTCTGCAATCCTTCTTTAGATGTCCAGCCTTATGACAGTGCAAACATGCCATCCAGGGGTTGGTCTAGCCTCTAAACCTTTTGCTCCATAATCTCAAATAGTTTGTAGCTATGTGACCATATCTAGCAAATATTGTGCATTTTATTCATGTATTGTAGTCCCAAACATATGAATTACCGACTCTTCTCAATTTATATGCATTTTCTTCATTTTTGGGTTTCCATGCTTCAATTTTATTCTTCCTACATTCAAGAGATGTGTGCCCATGTATTTTTCATGTGGGACAATACTTTTCCATATAGGTTTCCTTCTTTGGTTCTTTCACCTTTGATTTACATTCATGTGCTTTATGTCCTTTCTTGTTGCAATTATAACAATGTCCAATGAATGTAAATGTGGATTTAGGAATACCTTTTTCTTTGCGCCTGCAGATATTTGAAGTGTGGCCTTTCTTTCCACAGTGATTTCATGTCAGGCCTCCTTGGTCTAGGATTGGTGCAGGGATATTTTGGATCAGCTTCATTTGATGACTCTCCATGCTCCGTGTACCCTAGTCCAGTGTTTGTGTTGGGTCTTCTTTGTGCATTCAAGAATTCATCCATCCTTTTTGTACTCTCTTCAGCTCTCTTGATCATGTCATTATGTTGTTGTAGAATCCTAGACTCATGCTTTAGTGTTTAATTCTTGTCTCTTAGTTCACCGATAATATGTATTCTTTCAATGAGTTCCACATTCATTTTTTTTCTTCTTGACTCATAAGAATAATCTGATTAGTTACCTCATGGTGATGCTTTGTAATTCTTTATATCTCATACTCCTTTTCTTGTAGCTTGTCTGTGATATTTCTTCTATCATCAATTGCTAGATTTATTTCTTGTTCTTCCTGCCTTGCATTTTCCATGACATTAATCATTCTTACCATCTATGTCTCTTGACCGATTTGCAGAGATCTAACTTTTCCACCCAAATGTAGATCAATTTTAGTTAGGCTTGTGATGCTTTCTTCTGATGTATCTGATGCCTTGCTTGAATTTGATTCTGAAGACTCAAAGAAATTTGGAATCTCTTCCTCAAGATAATCTATCTCATTATAGCAAGAATCCATAGTCTTTCTTTCATCCAACAACTGTCTCATACTGATTTTAGCTTCTTTATATTGTTCATAGAACATCTGTATTTCAATCTTTTTGTTCTCAAGATTTTTATCAAGTTTGTACTTCTCGATTGTATGATCTTTTCTCTTAAGCCTTTAAGATTTGCAAGAAGATACTTAGCCTTGATATGAATTGTTGGTATTAATGGAAAGTAGTACTGAGAGGGGAGGGGTGAATCAGTATGTCTAAAACTTTTAACACTTTTCACCTTTTATCGTTATGAATCAAACTCTACTGTATTATCGACCATATCTGATGTTCTTTCTTATGCATGTAGTATTAATTCATAAACTTATTTATATGCAACATTCATAGAAATATTCATGAAGGTAATAGACATATAACACAAGATATGATATCATAGAAAACTCCTTTTAGGAAGTAAAAAATGCAGTGGGGATGGCACCCACAAAACTTCACTATCTGCAAAATGGAAGGGATCCAGTAAAGGCTTACAATTGATCACTATTGATGATCTACCTTGTTATGAGTATTAATGTGGAGACCTTTTAGTATCTACTTTGTTAAGAGCTTTTAGCAACACTAATGAAGTGTGCACTCAGTTCAGAGATTTACAATGTGATTGTTAAGTCCACCTTCCTTGAAAGGATTTATTAAGTGTACCCCACTTGTTGGAATGCATACAATATGTTTGACCTGACTGTATGCAATCTATAATTTCTAATTAAAGATCCTTTAAAGCTCACAAAATATGAATATCACCTATAGTGATTGATTAATGTCTTGCCCAAAACTAGGGCAAAACACACAGACAGATTTTATTTTATTTTTTATTTTTTGAAAAACATAAATACATACAACTAACAATGGATGAGTTGAGGTAATGTGATTACATGGTGAAGTTAGCCTTCAAGTTGCAAGGTATATACATAGATTGATTTAGGGTCACACCACATACGGATGCATAATTGGAGCATCAACTTGTCACACAGGTTACATGAACTCTTGGGTTAGGTTGAATTAAGTATGGTTTTATGTTTAACCACGTGTAGTATCGTGATGGTAATTTAATTGATAAACTCATATGTTGAATTAGGCTGACCTAGAAAATTACTTTAATTCTTAACCTTGATTACAACTTAATCCATTTAAATCTAGTACTAATTCTCTTTCGACATTAACTACTAACATCTATAAACAACCCCGATATAACTATTTCACACACACATTAGTTAACTAATAAAAGAGAAATAAATTAATCTCAGGAATTAATACGTATAACCTTCTTAACTTCCCCTAGACCCACTTAAACATATAATAAAATATCCACTAATAAATGACTAATTAAATTCTACTCCCTTTTTAAATAATTATACATGAAACATTTACCTTTTGACATAATTAAAATTTAATAATAAATTTACCATACCAATAAACTATTAATTTAAATCCAATAATCATAATCTAATATAATTTCCTAACTTACTAATATCAATTCTAATTAAATCCTCCCCTTATAAAAAAACATATGCAATCCTAATACATTAATCCCCTAACAAAATTAAATTAACTTTTAATGAAAACATTAAATAAGCTCTAGTAAAAACATATAAATTATCCTTTAATAAAAAAAATCAATTTGACCTCTAACCCATTGAACACATGAACAATAATTAACATAATGAAAACTAATTAACAACTAACTGATATCCATGATTCAATTTAATTAATTAACCATTATAAAAAGAAAAGACTATAACTCTAAAAGGCTGATTTAATACTAATTAAATACTAAATAACTCTTAATATGCTAAGAAAACTATATTAACAACTAATCCTAGCCAACTAGTCTAGCTAACCCTACCCTATAAACCTAGCCAAGTGTCACATCACCCATCACCCATCACCCCTATGTCCAAGGCACAATTGCCAAGTGGGTGGGTCTTGGGAATCCCATGCTACTAAAGGTTGCATGGGTTTTCATGCAAGAAGAGCCTTTTTAAACAAGGCATTCACATGTTTCCAATGTGGAGGTGGGGACCACCTCAAGTTCTCATTTCAATGTTGAGAAGGTATAATGTAAATTCAACTATGACGGCAAGAAGAATTTTGTTTGGAAGGCTTTTTGGTTAAAGGGAATAAGAATTGATTCCCCAAGTCAGACTCAACACCCAACGCATGGAGGAGAGGAGTGGTTGATAATATTTTTGGGCCCACCAAAACCTCCTTTAAGATCCCCAAGGAAAATTCTCATGGGTTGGAGGGATGGGTGCAAAACCCAAGTAGTTTATTGCATGTCTTTCTTTTGTTTTAAAGAAATTTCCTTTCAACATTGACATCAGTCCAAATAAGGAAGTTAAAAAGGTAAGGAAGGATATGTGTGGGGCCAACAGGGATGGGTGCAACAACATGCCTCCCTACTAATTAAACTATGCATTAGCACTAAGGAAGGTAATTAGAGGGGTAATTAAGGGGGTTTATTGAGGGGAATATATATAGGGAATATTCTCTCTATAAATGGGGGAATTAAATCCCTCTCCATACATTTTCGAGAGTGCATTTTTTCTCTAAAAATATGGAAAGTGTCATGGGTAATATTTGATTTTGGCTTCTATTAAGTTGGTTTCTTGATTTTCTTTTTTTGAATAGTTATTTGTATGCATTTGATTATTCTATTAGTGCAATATACTATGCAAACTATAAATTGAATTATTAGTATTAGTTCATTTTTACATTAATATACTAGCTTGTTTGATTTTCTATTGTTATCAAGTTTATCTCTTCTTTTCAAGGATTGAGGTTGCAATGTAAATTTTAAGGTAGAGAATTTATCCTAATGCAATAGAATTCAGATTTCCAAAGGAATAAATAAGTGTTTATTAACTTGAAAATTTAAAAATCAAATACATTATAGAGATTACAAGATTCATAAACCTACAAGATTTCTCATGCTATGAAAACTATTACATAATGAATAAGAGCTTTTCACATCTTGCTTAACAAAGTTTTCAAAATTGACATTAAAACACTTAACAAGAAATGAATCTCAATACAAGGAGTAACCATGCAACATTAAGGTTTCTCTCACACAACTACACCAAAATGGAGATTTCTCCCAAGCTTTATCCACAATCATCTTGATTTCAAAACTTGCAAATACATGAGGAGAACCATGGGAAGCTCACCTCCCAACCTAGGTCTCAAGGAGACCACCCCAAAGCTTGGAGAATCAATAGCCAACGGGTAACAATTACACATCCACATACATGAATACAACAACAAGAACTCCCTCCCAAGGTTTGCACAAATGGATTCACCATGAACCCATAACAAGGGGTGAAGGTGGATTTCCATGTAGGAGAATGCCAAAATAATACATTCAAATAACATGCCTCTTCAAGGATAAAACCACATACATCCTTCCATCAAATCTTCTCCTTATCTCTCCCAAAATTTGGATCAAATACAATGTCATGCAAGGGCCCATACACCTTGCATTTTTTTCCCTCTTCTCTCCATGAGAAGAGACTCTACACTATCATGGAATCCAACTAACCCCTTCCCCATACATGGCCACTTCTTCCCTATCCAAGGGTGAGTAATGCCATCACACCCTTCACAAAAACTCTCATATTCAAAAACAAAGATAAAACCATAAGCAAGAATTCAAACTCAAAATCCAATCCCTTACATAAGAAAAATACATATACATTTCACATATGCAAGAGAATGGAAATAACATATAAATCTACTTGAAACCAAAAATAAGGCACTTTCATGACAATGAAGATCAACCTTCACAATGTGTTATGGAAAATGAATTTTGAGAAGAGCCCAATCCCTTATCCTTGCTCCTTCAAAACTCTAATGTCTCTAAAAGTAGAGAGTGGGTGAACACCCACTAACTCTACCAAGGGCCTCTAAAAAGACCTCCAACTTCCACCCACCCACCAACATTAAATTTAGATTTGACCCTTAAGTCCTTTAGCTTTTGCTTGTCCCCTATCATAATTGCAAAATTGGGAAAGAGTGTGGGTTTGGGTAAAGGTCAAGAATAGCTCCATTTTCGAAACATGAGGGATATGGGTCATTAAGAGGGTCACCTAGTCTACTAGGGGATTATAGAAGTGTTAAAAACATTCCTAACCCATACCCCTACCACTAAGGTATTAGGATTTTGCTAAATTTGACCCTTAGGACCTCTTTTTGGCCTCTAGAAGTGACTAGAAAGAATTAAATCTAAATGATCAAATTGGTGGAACTTTGAAAGTATCTCCAAAAAGGGGTTTAATTAGGTTCCTAATGAATAAATTAGGCCTAGGTTTACATTTCCAACCTTAATAGACATGTCATTACACAAACACATAACAAGTGTCAAGTGACACTATAAAATGACATAATACAACATTGACATGTCACTAATCACATAATGAAAACACCTAATACATACATACAATTTTACGGTCATGAATAAAATCACTTAACAACGAGGTTCAAACCTCTTCATTAGGTTCAACCTTGGCTTTACAGATTGCACATATGGTTGGTTACTGATTCTTCGATTGATTCCATGGTTCTCTTTTCTGCACACTAAACTCGAGCATCACTAGTCCAAGGTAATAAAATAACATGCAATATACATATTCAATTCATACTTAGCAACATTACTCAATAAGAAAAATTAAATTCCTAATTATAATTTTCATACAGAAATGTTTAAAACATAATAATTCCATAATCATCATGACATAACATCCATGAAATAATCAAGTCTAATTATGATCTGATCTTCTCATCAATTTACCTATCTAAACATGTATAATCAAAATAAACCACATGTTCTAGGTCTAATCCATATCAGAATGTAATCCATACAATATAATCATCATCATAAACATAATATCTTGAGTCTCTGTCAGGATAATCAAAAAGTGTATCAATGTATCAAAATAAGTGTATCAACTGAACTATGATGGGTCGGGGTGAGGCCTCACATCCTCCCCCACTAGGCATGAACTTCCTTCTGGAGTTCATAAAAAAGATATGGGTACTAAGATCTCATCTGTGTTGCATCCTCCCATGAAGCTGTGACCTCATCATAACAATCCCACTAGACCCTAACCTGGTCTAGCTCTCAGCCTCAAAGTGCAAGGGTCCGTCAGGCTATAATACAAATGGGCTCTGGTGCTAGCTATCCATCTGACTCCACCTGTAAGGCATCCCAATCTATCACATGAGACTCATCATAAATATATTTTCATAACAAAGATACATGAAACACATCGTGGATGCATGACAGGCTGGGTGGCAAGGCTAGATGGTAGGCAACTAGTCCTATCCTCTCCAATATCTTGAAAGGTCCAACAAAGTGAGGTGCTAACTTAGAGCCCTTTATAAAATGAATTGGACTCTTATGTGGGGGCACTCTCAAAAATACCCTATCTTCAACCATATACTCATGATCAACCTGCTTCGCATCTGCATACTTCTTCTATCAATCCTGAGCCTCTCTAAGATGTTGTTTAATCAAGAATACCTGCTGCTCCATATCCTTGACCAACTAGGGTCCAATAGATACTCTATCCTCAATCCTGTCCCAACTCAGTGGTGTCCTGCATGGTCTATCATACAAGGCCTAATATGGTGGCATACCTATAGAAGAATGATGCCCATTATTATAGGCGAACTCGACCAGATGTAGGTATTCCTCCCACTTGACTTGATGGTCCATCACATATATATGTAACATATCCTCTAACACCTGGTTAACCCTCTCTATCTGTCCATATGTTTGAGGGTGATATGTTGTACTGAAATTTAGTCTATTACCCAACGCTGTCTGTAACTCTCTCCAAAAATTTGATGTGAACAAGGAGTCTCTATCAGAGATGATCTTACAGGGAATGTCATGAAGTCTGACAATATCCCGCAAAAAGACCTGAGCTACGTCTCATGTTGTGAATGTAGTACACATGGGTGAGAAGTGGGAAACCTTGGTCAATGTGTTGACTATTACCAAGATGGCATCATGGCGGCGAGAAGACATAGGGAGACCAACAATGAAGTCCATAGATATAGTATACCACTTCCACTCAGCAATCTCATGTGGCTACAAGAGCCCACCTGGATGACTATGCTCTTCCTTCACTCTCTAGCACTCTAGACATCTAGCAACTATGTTGGCAATCTACAATCTCATGCCTGACCAATGATACAACTGTCTCAAATTGGCATGCAACTTCTTAACTCCTGGATGAGCTGCATACAGTGCTCTAAGAGCCTCAAGCACAATAAACTTTCACAAGTCACCTGTAGAAGGTTCATAGATGCCTCCCCTATGACATAGAAGTTCATCAGAATCTAAAGAATACTCTACAAATCTCCCCTCAAGGGGTCTCTGAGAATGGATAAATTGATAAACCTCCACATATAATCCATCCTCTGGGAAGTGATGCAAAATGCGCTCCCTAAAATCTATACTAGAAGTCATAGATGATAGCTCATGTCACCTCCTACTCAAGGTATCTGCAACTACATTCTCCTTCCCCTTGATTTAATGGACATCAAAATCACACTCACACAAAAAATCCATCCATTTCCTCTACCTAGCATTAAGATTGGGCTGAGTAAAGATATACTATAGGCTCTAGTGATCTGAATGAAGCTCAAATCAGTGACCTAGAAAGAAGTGTCACCATCTCACTAAGGCATGAACCACCGCTACAAGTTCAAAGTCATGAGTAGGATAATTAAGCTCATGAGTCTTTAGCTTCCTAGACTCGAAAGCTATAGGATGACCCTCTTGCATAAGGACTGCTCCTAACCCATCCAATGAAGCATCTGTACATACAAAAAAATCTACGGAAGGATCTGGCACTGCTAAAATTGGTGCACTAGTGAGGGCTCTCTTGAGCTCCTTGAAATCTCTCTCACACTTCTCTGTCCATTCATACTTCTTCCCATTTCTCTAAAAGGAGGTGATGGGATGAGCTACTCTAGAAAATCTTTCCACGAAGCGTCTATAATATCCTGCTAAGCCCATAAAAATTTTAACCTCAGTGACACTGGTGGGTGCTGGCCAATTCATAATGGCTCTAATCTTCAATGGGTCTACAGAGATCCCATCATCCGATATAACATGACCAAGATAATGCACCTTGGGTCTAAAGAAGGCACACTTTGACAAGCTGCCATATAATTGATTTTCTCTCAAACACTGCCGAACCTATCTCAAATGCTCCTCATGCTCCTCCTTATTGCGAGAATATATCAAAATGTCATCAAGGAAAAATACCACAAATTTATCCAAGAATGTATGAAATAATTCATTCATGAGGCTCATGAACACAGCTGGAGCATTCGTGAGGCCAAATGGCACTACTGTGAACTCATAGTGACCATACCTCATGCAAAAAGTAGTCTTGTGGATATCACTTTCCACATTCTGTAACTAATGGTACCCTAACTTTAGATTTATCTTCAAAAAAACTCAGGCACCCTACAACTGATCAAACAAATCATTGATCCTGGGTAGTGGGTATCAGTTCTTAATTATTACTTTATTCAACTGCCGATATTCAATGCACAATCTAAGTGATCCATCCTTCTTCTTCACAAAAATCACTGGTGCACCCCAAGGTGATACACTAGGCTAGATATGCCCTTTTTCCAAGAGCTCTTCTAATTGAATCTTGAGCTCATTGAGCTCATGTGTGGTTATCCTATAAGGTGCTCTAGATATAGGCTCAGCTCTTGGTACAAGATCTATGTGAAAATCAACTACCCTCAGTGAAGGCATACCAGGTAGCTCGGTAGGAAATACATCTACAAAATCCTAAAGAATAGGATAATCCTCTAGCAAAGGTTCCCCCTACGAATCCTCCTATTTATCACTAATGGTGATGGAAAATAACTAACATCACTTCTGCACACACCACCTAAGCTGCATAGCATAAATCATGTGAAGGGATATGGGTCTTTGTACCCCAAATATCACCATAGAAGTATCGTGATCATCAACACACTCAACCCTCTTCTGATGATAATCCATCTTGGCATTGTGGGCATATAGCCAATCCATGCCAAGGAATACATCATAAGAACCTAGAGGGGTAATGTGGAGATCAGTCATCGTCATTAAGTCTCCAATCAAAATATGACAATTGTGAACTAAGGAACTAACAAACACTCTAGCTCCTAAACCTAACTCAACCTCCCAACTGACATCCTATCTAACTACCACCATCCTGCAATGCTCCACTACATAGGGAGATGTAAAGGAGTCTGTGGCTCCTAAATAAAACAAAATAGAAACAATGATACCCTGAATCATACTTGTGGCCTCTATGACCATGGCCTGGTGCTTAGCCTGACGGTTATCAACCACAGTAAAAACTCTATGGGATCTACCCATATCTCCAATTGTAGGCTCTGAGGTAGCCCCTCTCTGACCACTGGCTGACTATCCCTGTGGGAACTCTCGCACTATATGACTCATACCACCGCAAGTGTAACATGGTCCTCTGGTATGAATCTTCACTCCCTATGATCTAGACTGTTGGGGTCCTCTGGTCCTACTGGAATTACTGTAACCACCGCTAGAGGACTGCTGAGTCCTAGCTGGCTGTGCCTGAGGGGTCTGTGTCCTCTGATCCTGTCTAGGACCCTGAGATTGCCACTGTTTTGGCTTAGAGCCCTGATAACCCTGTGAATGCCTCTATCTAGAATCCTGTTGGGATCCCTACTGTTGAGACTATTGACTCTTAAAGGATCCTGCTGAGTGATTATGTTTCCCTTTCCAAGGGGGTCTCTACTATCCTGACTACTGGGAAGAGGGGTTTTGGTTCTGAGACTGATCCTGAGACTCTTGTCTAGTATGGATATCCTCGGCTACAAGTGTCATCTCAGCTATCTCTTTGAATGTGGTAGCAAAGGCTAGGTGTACTGTTCCCTGAAGAGACATATTAAGTCCCTTAATGAAATGGTGGATATGTAGTTTCTCGTCCTTCATGTAATCAACATAGGGAAGGATCTCAAGAAACCAACTCTCATACTGGGCCACTGTGAGGCCTCTCTACTGGAGATCATGGAACTCCTCTATCTGTCTCTGTCTGAAATGCTCGAAGAGATACCTCTCTCAAAATCAGGCTACAAAAGACTCCCAAGTGAGTGTGTCAATACTCACTCCACCTATCAACACCTCTTGCTCCCACCAAGTGGAAGCCTTCTCTCATAGCAGATGGACTGAAAGTAGTGCCTTTAGATTACTCCCATAAGGGCGCAATCCAAAACATCGCTGTAAAATCTGTAACTAGGCCTCTGCTACTGACTCGTCAGTGGATCCCAAAAACAAGGGTGGCTAGAGTCATAATAACTCTCGGATCTCATCTCCAACATCTCTAGGGGGTCTCTCTCTTGCATGTATCTAATGCTCTAATGGTATTACAACTTGATGAACTGACTCACCCTCCTGAACATCATGACCCTCAACAGACCTAGGTGGGGGACTCCTACTAATCTCTCTGCTAACTGCTCTAGCATTTTCTAAAATATGTGCTTCCCTTTCAGGAATCTCCTGTTGAACTATGGGTGGTAGTCTCTTCTGAATCTCTCTAATCAAATTTTGGAGAACATCCAAAATATCCTAGTTAGGGTTCGTAGGTGTTAGTGGAGGTGGTGGTGGTGGTTGTGGTGGTGGAGGTGGCGGATCCTCCTGTCCTGCCCCAACATGGGGAGCTCTATGACCTCTGCCTCATTGGTTAGCTCTAGTGATGACAGGCATCCTACAAAATAATTTAAGTTTTGAATTAGTTGAAATGAAATGGGTTATGTTCCTAGTGTTGAAACACAGCTCTGATAATTAATACCTTTTCCTACTCTTCGGTAGCCTGTGTTCTGTTCTTGACAACTGATTTGATCTTTGTCTGTGCTATTGCATAAATTCTCTTGTCTGATTCTTAGATGATCTCAGTGGCTACAATCATCATCGAACAACATGTCCACAATTGATTAAGCATCTATTTATACAAGTATTTGACCTATTTTAGAATCATGCATTACAATGTTAAATCTATATCCAAGGTATAGAACTTGACCTTAACCCTTTAGTTTGCATGTTTTAAAAGAATAAAACTGATAACAACAATAATAATTACATTTATTTCTCCGCACATAATGGATTTAAAACAAATAAAGAAGCTAAATATAAAACTTCAATTATTTATCTGGCGTGGAAAGTCAGATCCACTTTTTGCGGGATGTAACTGACTATTGGTTCTTGATCATCGGTGTGAACTGAAAGTCTATCTGTGTTCCTTCATTGAACTGATTGTTGGGTTCCCTTCTTCTATTAGGTTCCACTCTTTGATTGTTTCTTCGTTTTGCACTGTTGGTTACTTGTCGGGTTCCCTTATCCTTTTTGTCATCGGGTAACATTGAATAGTGTTTGTCAGGATGCTTTGTACTTGGCAATATCGGTAACCTTGGCATTGGGTAGTGTTGTTCCCTGTCTGTCAATGTAGTATAAACTGATGGTGTTCATCATGTTTTTCCTTATATATACTAATGGTAAAATATAATTTCTTCAAATATGTTATTCAATTCTAGAAGCAAGGTCAAGAAAGGTTCGGAGATGCTAGTAAGGAATACAATTTGTGATCCTCCCTAGTTCAAGCTTCATTCAACAGTTGCAGAGGAAATAGATCTGATGGGAGCTCATTCCCTAATCCCTCTGAGAGTGTTATTGGTTAATGAAATTCACATCTTCTATCACTGCAACATACAGGAGCTTGCAACCAGTGAGATGAATCAAACATATGAGAAGCTATGCACAAACGGGAAATTGGAGCCTGAGCACAAACATCTCAAAACCAAGGGTTTGACACATATCATGCATATGTAGAGGGACTTCTAGAAAAAGTAGATGAGATATGTTCTTGGTTGTGTTCATGACATGCAACTATAGCTGGATCATCCTGTGAAGATCACCAAGCAGATAATTCACCATATTACTGGGTTCCCTATTCTAGAAAAGCCAAAAGATACCAAAACCCTAAACAAGGATGAGCTAGAAGAGTTAACTCTTGCTGAGTGGTACGGTAGAGGAATGAGAATCAATGGAGTAACAAACATGGAGATGAAATTTGGCATTCATGTGATAGCACACAAGATTTACAGCTCAAGCAGACCCAACAATGTTGCATGTGAAGCTGTTGACCTAGCCTACAAAGTTGTCAAGAAAAATCTGGTATTTGACCTAGCAGAATTGCAACTCACTCAGTTGAGAAAGAACATGGAGAGAATCTGAGTATCAAAAACCAATTCATGTAAGTTTGGTTCACTTCTAATCTGCATACTATTTTATGTTGAGAAGTTCTTTCCCTCCAAAGGAACAGTAGTATGGAAAAGGATAGACCAATCATTCATCAAATTACTGATTTCATAGCTAAGATGGGAGATAATTTTGATAGTATCATGGATAAATACTTTGAAAGTTTCAAATAGAAAATGCAGAGTAGATATAGGATTCCCAAACAACTAGTTGAGAAGTACAAAGAAGAAATCTTTTTTCTAGTTGATTGTCACAAAGTGTATATACAAGCAATAAAGCCTAGAGTTGCATGGGTACAACCCTTGCCATATGAAGTTAATAATGAGGACACTAAAGATATCATAGAGGCTCTTGTGAATGAACCTATCAATCTAAATGCACCCTACTTTGGAACCTATGAGGAAGCTAAGAGCAGAATATCTCTATAAATTGAGATTCCTAAGATATTGAAGAGAGGAAGAAAGAAACTTGATACATTCAAGAAGTATGGAAAGACCTCTGACTCTCCTTCAATATCTGAGATCAAAGAGGAAATAGTTAAAATAGAGGAGATTAAGGAAATTGAATCTGACAAGGAAGGAACTAAAGTTAATCCTCCACAGAAGAAGAGGAAGAAAACACCTAAATAGAAGAAAGAAAAAGGCACTACTCATGTTGTCACCCTAAGAAGGTCTAGGAGAAAGCTTATATTAAGTGATGAAGAGGATGAAAATGAAGAGGATATTGTGGTCTTCACAAAACCCACACCCACACTTGATCAAAAGATCAAAGACCTTAAAGAAGGAAGAGCCATGAGCTCTTTGAAATCGTCGAAGTATGCTTCTAGGATAGAAAAAGAGAAGAAGAAAATTGAGCAAGCAGTGGTGGAGAAGATGGAAAAGTGGAAATATGACCCTTTTAAGTTGAAGAGTTATATGAAAATAGACTTATTTAAGGCAGTCTCTATTCCCTAGAAGAATGCAGTACAAATTGAAAGGGATATAATGGAAGAGACATTGAAGCAAGTCATGCCTACAATGGAAGGCAAAGAAGTGAAAGAGGCCTTAAGAAAATATGAGAATAATCACACCCCCAGATTTAGGGCATTTCAAATATTGAACAAAAATATAGAAGAAGTAGCTCAACGTGCCACATTAGTGTGGAAATCAATATTTGGGATTACAGAAAGCAATGTGAAGGAAGAAGTACTGAGTACAGACCCTCAAGAACAAGTAAATGATGACCCTCTACCCGAGCTACAAACTATTGAAGAGTTCAATTCAAAGAAGATTGTAGTTGAGGTAATGGCATCACTACCCCAATCTCCCATACACAGTATAGTGACTCCAAGCAAAGACAAAGTTGCAGAATCTACATCAGAACACAAAAAACCCAATCAATAGGCTCCTCCTACTACTGAGACATGCACACCTAAGTCAATGAGAGGCAATGTAGAAATTTCTACTTTTGATTCATCAGTTAGTATTGATCCAAAAATCAGTAATACAAAGTTCAATGACCTAATTGGATTGAATACTAATACTATGGATAAGGAATATAAAGGTATGGAAATTGTTCCTTCACTGAGTCCTAAATCACAGGCAGAAACAACTGATGAGATAGATTTGGATAAAGAGATTGTGATTCGTAATTGGTATCTATCCAACCTATCTATAGAATAAATGGATATCTTGGGAGAACTATGGAAGAAGAGGGCCTCACAACAGAAAATCAGAAAGGAAAGACAAAGAAACAAAGTACTTGAAGATGTAAAAGGCATATTTGTAGAGGCTTTGCAGATTGAATTTAGTGATAGTGACTCAATAATGAACCAACTTGTTGGGATTATCCACAAGCTCAACACAGACATGAATGGTCAGGAGAAGTTACTTGAGAAGGCAGAGAAGAAATTTGAGAACAAGGTTCTAGAGAGAATTGCAAGGAAGCTTGCAATTGACCAAGTGCTTCTTACACAGATTATCAGCACTCTAGAAACCACTGTGAAAAATGTGGTAGAATTATTTGTAAAGTTGAGTGACTCTTCCAAATTTACCATGGAAATAAAGAACAAGATAGTGAAGATAGATGCTGACATGAAGGAAAGTTCAAGGCAATTAGCACTTGACTCGAGCACTAGTTCTACTCACTTCAAGAAAGTAAAATATCTTACTAATTTACAGGCTAAAGTGTTGAGAGAAGAAGCAAGAATCACAGAATCTCTTACAACCATTCAGAACCAAATTGTACCACATATGGATGGAATGCAAAAAAACATATAGCACATGCTAAAACTCTCATCCATGAAAATAACTTCTTAGTTGTCGAGCTGATGATAGAGCTATCTGCAAAACTGCAAGTTGAATTGCACATCTTGAAGGTGCTACAGGATAATTGGGACAACACTCTGTCTCAAATTTTGAAGGTACATAGTGATTTTCTATCCTACTTTGGGATAACCCTATAGATGACATTTTTTTTTGCATTCTTATCAAAAACAAGGGAGAAATATCATTGTATAAGAGGGAGATGTCATTGTAAATATCACATGTACAGAGAATAGTGTAGAAGATATATGTTACAATAATAATTTTGAAAAATAAAAAAAATAGAGATAGTTAGACCCGAGCAACAGAGCAAGTGTCAAAACCTGAGAGATCTATAAGGCGGAGTTTTGACATATCAGATACAAAGTTTAATGATAAGTGTTTTTGTTACTAATGCCAAAGGGGGAGATTGTAGACCTTATGGAAAGACATATTGTCAATTAGTGTTAAAACACTTAGTCATTTAGTGTTACCTAAGTATATAGTGTTTCCCGAGTGTTCAGCATCACCCAAGTGCTCATTATCGCCCGAGTGACAATTTATCACCCGAGTAGTCTTTTGGACCTGAGTGACAGTTTGAAGCCAACTTTTCATATATTGTTGAATATATATTTGTTTATTGAAAGCCGACTTACAAATTTATTTGTTGGATAAAGATATATATTTAAGATAGTTTATTTATCTAATTGTAATGGATAATATGTATATAGTATGGATGTATAATCAGAAGATGATATGATTATGTGAATGGCAGTTTGAATCAAGTGAAGAAGTGTTCAAGACAATAGAGCCTTATCTATCACATTCAAGTGATCATTTATATTTCAAAGGATCTTATTCAGAAATCACAGTTGCACATAGCAGATCATCAACTTGTTCATTGTCACAGGTGGATCAGTAAAATCCTTTAACAAGGTGGACCTAATAGTCCTTTCTCTAAATCTCTTAATAGAGTTGCATTACTCATTGTATTGTACAAAATCCTTTAAATAGGTGGACCTAACAGTCCTTTCTATGCTCCTAACAGGGAAAACCATTAGAAGTGGTCATTGTTATCTCTAACAGGATAAATTTATATTGCAGTACTAAATCTTGTGGGTATCATCCCCACCCCAGTTTTACTTTCTTTTGGAAGGTTTCTGGGTAACCAAATATTATGTTATGTGTTGTATCTGATTCTTTACTTTCAAGTTATATGCATGCAAAAAATAAGCTAATCTAATTGTGGATTAAAAGGATTAAGTTTTATTGATTCCTAATTCACCCCCCCCTCTAATTCATTGGGCACAACATATAATTCCAATAGGAATAGTGTCATATTACCAGTTAACACATATCAAGCAGTTGGTACTTAACCAATAGTAATAAATACTATCAAATAGATATCAACAATCAAATCTCAGTGCAATATACACATAATCTCAAAAATAAAATCATAGAGACTTACACCATAATGTACATATAGATCTTTACCACTCTTGAAGCTAGGGGATTAGTAATGGATTTGTATTTAATTGCTCCTCCTAAGAAAATAATATGCTTAGTTCAATGATGGAACCTGCACATTTCTTGAACTTGATGAATCAACTCAAAAGAATTCAGTTCACCTTTCTTTACCCATGTCTTCTTCATATCACTTCTGACTTCATTAACATTAGTAATCTACTTTCCTTTTCTATCTTCTGACTAAATAGGAAATTAGTTCCTAAACTGAGAGTCTCTAGTTAGATGACCTATCTTATGACAGGAAAAACATGCCATACCGGTTGACTTCCAAGGACTAACATTACCTTTGAAGGTTATCATTCTGCAAATTACTGCTAGATGTCCATAGTTACCACATACAAAACATGTAGTGTTTAATTGTCTTTCCCTTCTAATAGTATTCACCGATGTGATAGGTGACCTAGGTGCATATAATTTTGACCTACAATCTCATCTTTGTGTCCATATTTGTTGCATGAGAAATAATATCCATTAAAGTTACCACCACTAGATCTATTTTAAGGCCTAGATCTACATTCATATGCAGTATGACCATACTTGTGAAAATTATAGCAATAGCCATTAAAAGAGTGAAGTTTTCTCACCAATTTTCTCCACACATTTGCAGTATGACCAATATTTCCACAGTTGTAGCAAGTAGGTTTGTTAATTTTATTAGCTAATTTGATTAAATATTCCTTCTAATCCTTTTGTGTCTCTGTAATACCCACCTCTTGGTTTGCTTTTCAGTTTCGATTGCCGAATTCTTTTAGGGATTTTTCATGTATGTGTGGTTTATTCAGATGGTTTAAAGGATATATATGTATCACATTTCAGTATGTTATTGATTCATTGCTTAGAGTGTTGTATCTCATATTTTCATATGATTTATGGTTATTTCATGATGTTGATGTATATGTTAGGAGGTCATTTCGATTATGGTTTTCTGACAATACTGACCCTAGATTTATATGCACATGGATCATTTGTATGTTTTGCATTACTGTTTGACGAGCTTGATATGGTATGGGACAGAGTCGTAGTTACTTGCTTCGGCGAGATCCACACGATAAACTGGTCTCAACCATTGTTTGTTATATTATATGCATGTATGCTCATCTTTGTGATGATAGGTTTGCAGGTATCGGGCTACGTCTTCCGTGAATTGGCAGGAGTGAGCGTGCCCTATCGCAATATCTCAATGGTAAGAGAGGGGAGATAGTATTCAGGTCCAAATCCACACCCTAAACCCTTATTTTGTCCTATTGATGGACAAAGAATCTGATTG
>MU223797.1:995134-1007414 GCA_018584345.1 Thuja plicata
AATTACATGCTTTCTAATCATTTAGCTTAGTTTTCAATTAAATCTCTCATTCTTAGGAGTGTATTGTCACTGAATGGTGCATAATCTGAGGGCATGATTATGGCATTTTTCAAACTCTTCCTAGATATGGAGCAATAAGTCAGTTTTAGTGATTTGTATCTAACCTTTTCTCTTTTATGCTATTTTTCACTAATCTAATGACTTATTGAAGTGTTGTGTCACAGGTAACAGGTGCATCATTTGACATGCACACAATCTACCTCACTAGAAATTTTAAAACCCAATTAAGAGTTCACTCGATTAAGGGATTTACAAAAAGAACCTGTTAGAGTTCACCCAGTTAAGAGATTTTTCTTCCTGCAACTATTAGGGAACAACAAGATGAGTGATCTGGATATAGCACTGATTGCTTGTCAGATCCAATTTTTTCTCTGTACTTTTTAACTTCTCTCTACTCTTTTCCTATCTACTTTCTGATCGCAACCTCAAATTGAAATCACAAAACCCTAATCACATCACCCGCAATAATAATAACATTTCAATATGATTAGTACCCAATATATACACAACTTGTACCCACATCAAACACACCAAAAATGATCTCCAAATACTTTCCCGTGAAAGAACCACATGCCAAAGTGATAATCTCGATGTATAACACATTTTATCATGACCACGTGAGATCAAGATAAGATCTGCAAGTTATATCTCCAAAGTAGTTGAACACATTTTGAGTTCTCGAATGAAACACCTCAAATCCATATTAAATGATTGCATTGATCACATAAATTTCAAAACATTAAATCCATAACCTATATTCCATTTCATCATATCATTAGATATTATTGCACATACTCTACCACTCACTGATCAGTGATTTATCAACTATTACTCAAGAACTCAAGTGTTCTACATGTCTTAATATCTGTGACAAAAAAAATCTTTTACCGATCAACCAAATGAGTTGTGGTTGGAACCACACTAAAATATAGACATGTTGATATTTTATCAGTGTCCACTCCTCATAATTCCACACTACCGATCTTCAAAACTCAGCCAATTTCCTACATTACATTCTTACCGATTGTGTCTTTACTTCAGTTGTTCTATTTCATGACTGTATTGACTTAGTTTCCATCAATGACAACCAAATAAGTGACTCCTTATATGACTATAACTCAAAATCCATTAGAATACCAACAAAATCATCTATCATTTTCTTTAAGGAAACCTTTTTTCAAGACAAACAAATCATTTAGTCAATCCCTAAGTTTATCATCAAGCATCAATCAAATCATCACACCATATATCTACTCAAGTGAGATTTCCAATAATCTCATTGAGTGCATCTCTGTGTGTGAATATTGTACCTGCAAACAATGCAACACAACACTTCAATACGTCATTAGATCAATGGTTAGTAACATCAAAATCAATTTAACAACATAGTAAACCAAAGGAAAATGACATATTTCTCCCTAGTTAGCAAGAGTTTGATCTATAAAAAACATTTCTCTTAAAATATGCATTATATTAGTGACAATTCAATGCTAAAATGGAATATTTAAACTAAAGCGACCTTAGAATGCATCTAAAGTGATCAAATTAAGCTTCATGCAATTAAGTAAAGTGTCAAAATGAAATTATTTACTAAACATCTAGATTCAATTTAGCAGCATAAGTCTAATTCTAAATTCTAAAGTTGTGGGATCCTTTGAGCTCAAAATTAACTCAGTTTAAAGGAAATGAGGTGAAATAAGTGGTTGAGATTGATTCTTGTTGAGTGATCAGGATTACTCCTTGCTTGATCCATGTGAGGTGATCCATGTGAGCCAACTCCCAATTGTTCATAGGTTGACTTTTCACTTTGTGGTGAGTTGTAATTTAGGAGTGTTTATTAATTACTTTTAATTAATACCTTAGCCAAGGGATTTAATGAGGTTTATTTAATTATAAGACAAGGTAATAAATTAAGATTAATGATAGATTTAATTATATTAATGCTTGTTTTGAGGGATTTCAATGATTTTGGAGAATTATGCTAGTAATCAAATAATGAGATTAGCATAATTAGGAGGAATATTTGCAATTAGGGAAAAGGGGGGTCTCGGGTTAGAGCAGCCCAATTTAGGGTGATTACATTTTCCCCTCTTTGAATTGATGTGCGATCGGTGAAGTGATTCAAAGAACATCTGATGTTGAATTCATAGAAGAGTTTGATGATTAAAAATTATGAGCTTGATTGAACGAAAGTTTAGAGATAATACCACCCTTGAAATGATTGAACTAAGATTGGTAGTAATGAATTTGAACTTGATCAAACAAATATCCCTTTGAAGAGAGTAATTCCAAACTTGCCTAAAATAAAACTAGTAATACTGACTCTAAACTTGATCAAACGATGGTCAGTAAGAAGCTATTCAGTAATTTGATGTGATGATGTTGAATACTTGATAGAATGGTCTGAAATAGTTATGAAACTATAGGCATAGATAAACAGTCCCAACTTGATTGAAGAAAACTTTCATCCCACAATTCATTCAATGAAGAACTCAATTTTATAAACATTCTGATTTGGAAACATTGATCACTTAGATGTGAAAAACTAATTGAATTTAGATATGATCATGCCCCCTCAGGAATAAAATTGAAAGAAATCCTACTTTGAAAAGTTGACATGGATGAGAAAGTGATATGAGACATGATTGAATCAATAAGAACCAATTAGGAGATGAGTTGGAGTGAAGATATCTTGATAGGAACATATTTTGACCAAGTTTGACTACTTGAAATGAAAGATTTGTGTAATTTTAAATGATGATAGACCAATATTGTGATGAAAGAACATATATCTATTATTTAGTAACATTGTCGTAAGCTTTGCGTAACCTATTCTGCACATTTGGATCAATTCTGCATTTGGTAGTAGGACGTCAGTCTTCCAAAAGTATTAGTGCATGAAAACAACATGATTTTTACCTTTTTGATTGCATTCTCGACAGATTGAAAAATAAACAAAGAAAGGTAGGACCAAATACTTATTTTTTGTTAGGTCAAAAATAGGCCGAAGGGTGGGTTAAATTAGGCCCAAAAGGTCAATTTACCCAATCATTTTCACTTTTTACCATAGTAATATCTTGAGCTTAGAAGAGAAGATGATGGTCCTCATGGAGAAGCATCGATTTGAGCTCACTTGTCGACATCGTGGACCCACACATTAGGCGCGCCTAGTGAGTACATCAAGACCTCTCTTTTTACACCTTTTGTTCAAAATTTAATCATATATTGCACAAGTTGTAGGCCTTAGAGTGTAGTATCGCATCCAGGAGTTTGGATCACAGCCAATCAAACCTATGTTGTATCTGTGGATCCTAAAATTCCATGATCGCATCCTATTGAAACATGATCGCACCCCACAGTCATTAGAGGGTCGCATCTTATCAAAGTGCCCCTTGTGTTAAGTGAAATATCTAGCATACTATCCTGTGAAAATAGGATCACACCAGGTATGAAAAGTTGCATCCTTTCAGAATAGGATCGTACCCAGGATTTGGGATCGCATCCTCTCAGAACAAGATTGCATCCCGTAGGAGGATTGTGCCCTGTCAGAGAAGGGTCACATCTAGTAAAAATATGTGAGATGGCTGATTTTTGAGTAAATTGTTGAACTTGCTTTGTTTTTCTAGTTGTAAAGATATATCTATTGGATCTTTTAGTGGTTTCTATAGGTTACCTTGATCTGAAAATTGATGTCTTTTTGTTATGTCTTGCAGCTTGATTTAGGCATTGTCTCTTTTCGATGTCTGAGGCTTGTCCATGTTCTAGCCTTATCAGAGTGGTTGATCAAGGATGAAAATCTCCTTGTAACCTATTTAGGACTGGGTGTTTAGTGGATTTACCTGATATTAGGGTAAATCAAGGGTTTTTGACTGCTCTTGCCAAGAGATGGTACTCATAGCACAACATTTTCCACCTACTGAAAAGTGAGATCACTGTCACACCAGAGGATGTTTGGTGTATCATGCACATACCAGTTATGGGATAATAAGTGCATTACAAGTCCTACTCTACCGCATCTATTGAAGACTCTCATAGGTTCTTTGCGGATCCTTTGATTTCTCATCGGTACCTAATGTGGACTACAAATTATCCCACTATGAGAGACTTCCTATATATTTGGCCAGATTGATAGGGGGTATACTTATGCCAAATCGTGGTTAGCATGGATTTATGTGTGGTTGGGACAACATGCTTGAGGAGATGATTGGTTTTACATGTCACTTTTGTTGGGGCAGTTATTTTCTCACTCATTTATACAAACAATTGCATGAGATTGTATATGAGTCATCGAGGATTATGGCAGTTAGTATTCTAATACTACAGAACTAGGACTGGGAGCATATCCCAGTGACATGATCGATGGTTGAGAGACAAAGAGATCCCAAGGATTCTTACATTTATATGTACTCTGGATATATCCAAAAACCCCGCCTGAGTAAGCTAGAATACTCACGACATCTTCTTGATGATGTGACTAAGGTCAAGTGGCGACCATATATGGATTGTGAGGAGTGAACTAAAGATCAGAAACTGATATCATATTTCTTTCAGATCAGGTACCTCATTGGTCACACCATGTATATTGTGGAGTGATTTATTATTACCTAGGTATTTAGATGTATAGGGTATGCCATAGGATCAGGTAGTCTATGCTCATATTAGAGATGAGGAGGCATAGTGGGGAACTTGACTAGTATATTATACTACCATTTGTGAGATCACACAGATGGTTCTAGTAGGTTGGGATTATCTATCAGATATTGTAGATAGGGGGATCATTGATGAGTATAGGAACTATCCAAATCAACACCCATTTCCATGGTTCACTACTCCCAAGGAGGTGGCACCATGGATAAAGGAAGCCTTAGAATATGATCATGATGATGACAGTCCTATGGGTAGACAAGGGAGAGGAGACAGAGGTGGTCAAGATGGAGGAGGAGATGGAGGCTGAGGTGATAGAGGTGGTGGTGGTAGGGGCCCTCCTGAAGACAAAGACTAGATACATGGTCGAGATGATTGGGGTGATGATGGAGATGACAAGGGTGGTGGTGGAGAGGAGGGAAGGTACACCCGAGTGAGATTTATTCCTCCATGTAGGGACCCAAGACCATTAATAACTAGGCAACAACAATAGTGAACATCAATTCAAAGATAGACTACGGAGACTAGTGGCAGTGGTAGACCTCCTCCTTGAGATCCTCCCAAATATAGATGTATAGATGCAAACCCTCTGTCAAAGTGTGAGAGGGATAGAGAGAGAAATTGAGATATTAGATTACTACCTTAGATGAATTTCTATAAAAAAGGGATAGGAAGCTTGAGACATTGAGATCAAAGGAAGATCAGTATCTAGGTGCACTCAAAGTAGAGAGGGATCATTGATGGGATAGTTTGAGAGCTCAGAGAGATCTTTAGGATCGCAGTGCCACACATAAGGGACAAAGGGCATCTTATTATTTTGCATTATATTGTACAATTGTTCATGAGCCACAAAGAGATCCTTTGTATTCTACCATAGCTTAACAGTTAGAGGGAGAGATGCCACCACTACTTCTGACACATTCAAACGTTCCTCCTCCTCCCACTTTTGATTAAGCTGAGTGTGGGAGTCATTTAGGAGACTTTCCATCATACCCATATTTTTTATATTGATCTATTAGTGATCTTCTTATATGTACTTCATGATACTTGATACATCCTATTTACCATATTGATATTTTTATCCATTGAAGTATGAGATAGTGCCTTCTGATGCTGATATGTTCATGTTATCTCATTATCTGCTTCATTTGACAGATACTTAGATTTTATTTAATGATGTACTTGGTTATTGTGATGTTTTGTTGAGACTCATGTGATGACATTATTTATGTTTTCTTTTCCACTGATAGATAGATGTTTGAGATGGTTCTATATGGATATGAACATGTATGTTTTTATCTTTTCTTATGCATATAAATGTATGGATACACCTATGGATGTATGTATTATTTTATGACTTTCAATTTCTATGTAAGAAAATTACTATTCATATGCAATGATATGTATACTTTTCTTTTGTTTCAAATGATTCTCATGCAAGAATGTATGCAAATTCTTATGCCATGAAATGCAAAAAAAAATATGTATCAGTAAATAAAGTAATTAATCAATAGAGTAAGTAGTCAAACTTGGATTTTGAGATGGAAAAGGAAATCATTCTGAGATTCAATAATCATGCAATCTTAATGAAACTAATATGAATCCTTAATGCAGCTAGATTAAGACCTTCCTAAGATAGTCACTGATCTTTCACAGTAGCATTTATCATCATAGAGTGGTTGTTTGACAAACACCATAGGCTAGTACAACCTTCATTGATAGAGTTCGTCCATCATGAAAATATGAATACTACCTTAATCAAATGCATTTGTCAAAAATAAACCTAAGTATCAAGGCATAGAGGCCAGGATGAATTGTCATTTATTTTCTTTTGTTTTAAAAATATTCTTCTATTTGTGTGCAATATAAGATATTTAACCCACAATGACCCTTTCATTAATGTTCATATCCTTGGATACATGATGTTGCATAAACCTTACTAAGAAGTGGGTTGTATACAAGCAAATAGACATAGAGAAAGATTCAACCCACTGTATCCTTCATATAAGTAGATTTAGGATATATGTGGCCTTCCAATCAGGATGGAGGCTCTTACCAAAGACACCCAGATTATGTGAAGATTACAAGATCATCTCATCAATTCCCCACAAGAAGCAAAAAAAATGTCATGCCCCTTATCCTTGCTTCTCCTAGTCATATAATAGACATCATGGAATTACTCAAAAGACATACAGATTAAAAATTGAAAATCATAGACATCAAGAAAAGAAAATTCATGAGTTTTGTATATGCCACTAGTCAAAAGACATCATTGAGACATGTTAAAGAGTAATGATCAATCATTAATAAAAAAAAGTCTATTTGTGAATGTTGGTGTTTTTGAACACCTTTCATTAATTATTTTTATCATTTATCAATCAAATATTAAATTTTATCAATGTAGTCTATGTAGGAGTATCTATGTCTAAATGAGTGTAGTGTTGAAAACACCGTTGTTATTAGGTTTATCATCAATTGAAATATGATTGAGTGTTGAGAATCACTATTGATTAAAGTGTTGAAAAACACTTGTATGATGTGCATTAAAGGAAGGTGGTGTTTAAGGAACACCTTTTTTGTGAGAGTGACTGTGACTATTTTGTGCAAGTATTAATAAATACTATTGTAGTGGAAAACTTTCCTAGACAACAACATAGGATGAAAAAATGTGAAAAAACAACCTTATCCTTGACTAAGCTGACCTAACTATTGAAAATACTAGGAGAGATACCCCCAATGAAGAACGGGTATCCTAAGACTCGGATATAGACAAATTCTAGGAAAAGAAGTTAGAACATTGGAGAACTTCGGTCTAGCTGATGATATGAAAGAGACCAATGAATACCCACCAGCAGAAAATTGAATAGAAACCAATTGCAAGTGGTGTATCGATAGATAGAATGATGATTACATGTGCCATTTATTGAATTGTTTTTCACCACTTGGCAAATTTCTATTTTTTCTACCAAGAGGCTCATTTTCCAGGTTCTCGCCAAGGCACTTTTTATTTATTTTTCAAAATTTTTATAGTTTTTCTCTTTAGTGTCATGGCCCCGGTTTGCCAGGTTTTCACCAAGAATACCTTTTTCAAGACTTTTTCCACTATTTTTGATATTATTCTAGGATCAATTTCTATTGTTTTTGAATTTTTCAGGTTTAATTCTGTTGTGCAAGCCCTGTGGCTGAATGTCAAGCGAAAAACCTTTTCAAGTGGAAAGTATTGATAGGATCATGGAGAAAATCTCCCTCAGGTGTAGATAACTGATAAGGTTTAGATCAAAATGTTTCTATAATAACAAAGGGTACCAGGTAGTTGGGTTCAAACTTAACCCTTTGTTCTATGTTTTCCTAATTCTTAAGATTTTCTCTGAGTGCTACATCTTCAACTTGAAATTGTCTAGGTTTCACTTTCTTGTTTTATCATTTTGAAATCCTTTTATGATATACCTTGAGATGATCAAACACATGTTGTCTACATTCATCCAACATTTCTAATTCCTGGACCCTATCTATATGATATTTATTAATCTATTACTATGCCTTTTAAAGATACTTGCAAGGAAGGGATTTCAACTTCAATGGGAAAAAATGCTTTGGCGCCATAGGAAAGAGAAAATGGTGTGGCTCTCCTTCATGTTATAATGTTGGTATTATATGCCTGTAATGATGGATTTAGTTGAAAATGTCAATCTCTTCCATATTTACTTACATTTCTATGTAATATTTTGAGAATATTCATGTTTGATGCCTCAACCTTTATGTTACCCTAAGGATAATAGATTGAGGAACACTATTGAGTGATATGGAACTATGCACAAAGGTCATCCATATCTTGGTTCTTGAACTTCCCTCCATTATCCATTACAATAGATAAGGGTATCACGTACCTACAGATGATGTAGTCCAAGATGAACATAGCGAATTGCTTTTTAGTGGCTTTGATTAGCATTACTACTTCGACCCACTTTTTGAAATACTCAATGGTCACAATGATGTATTTATGTCCACTTGAGGAGTTGGGATAGATCTATCCAACAAGATCAAAGGCCCATTTCTAGAATGACTAATGTGTTATAAACGGTATTAACTCCCTAACTAGAGAATGTATGAGATTTCCATGAGTTTAGCATTTTTGACATGTTTTAGCTTATTGAACTACATCTTTTTCCATTATACGCTAGCAGTACCCTACCCTTATGAGTTTTTTAGCTAGCGAGAGACCATTTGAGAGAGATCCACACACACCTTTATGGACCTATTTTAATACATGATTAGATTCTTCAAGTTCTAAACACCTAAGTAGTGTTCCATCGAGATCACATCTATGTAAGTCAGTAGTAATGATTACATATCGTGATGCTTTCCTAATTGGGGATGGTTTCTCATTTATGGATAGGTCATTAGCTAAGGATTGATCTTTAAGATAAGCATAGATATTACTATATCTGGAAGGGTTTTGAACATTTAGAGCATAGATTATCTGGGTTCCAGGTGCATCAAATACAAGAAAGGGTAACTCCTCCACTAGGAATTCATAATAAAACTGATGTTCCTCTAGTTGCAACATAGATGCCAGTGTTGTCATTGTGTCTATGGATCTACTTTTTGTTCTAGGGATCTGATCAAATTCAATGAAGAAAGATTAATTCTTGAAATAATCTACCATATACTTGTAAGGCATCAAATTTTCATCCCTTGTTTGATACTAACCATTTAATTGGTTAATAATGAGCTGAGAATCTCCATATATGTGCAACTCTACAATCTTCAATTCTATAGCCAACTTGAGACCATTCACCAAGGCTTCATACTATGAGATATTATTAGTACATGGAAACAATATTTTATAAGCCGTAGGTATATTATACCCCTTGGGAGTAACAAATAGAACACCTACTCTTGATCCTTCTCCAGTAAACGAACCATCAAAGTACATTTTCCATGAATGTTCTGTTAAATGCAATATTGACTCATTAGGAAATTCATTCATCAAAGGTGTTTCATCCTATAATGGCGACTCAGCCATTTGATCTGTTAGCACTGTATTTTGAAATTTTTCATATTTCAAAAGTGGTCTTTTCCCACATTATTGTGGTAAAGTTGTGGATTTTCATGAGAAAGAAGTAATAAAATGTGCTTACTTTTAAGTTGTCACCCTTTATGTTTAGTTGTGCAGTTGTTTTTTCTTTGTTAAGCACTCAATTAACCACACGAGTGAGTGAGTAGATGGGTTGTTATGTGGTCGCACAATCGTGATAGTTTTGCAAAATGTTAATCTGACTCCGCGAGTGAGCGATGTGGTTATAAGAAATTTTTTTAAGTTGGTAATCGCTCCTCGCAATATATTTTTACTTAACATCTTTTGGCTTGCGGGTAAGAGACCAAAGGAAAATTTTATGTTGTCTCTCACTCGCTAAAGTAAGTCAACCAAGGTCATTTATTGCATGAGTGAATGAAATGGTCTATATTACATTTTATCTGTTGTTATCACTCACTCGCTGGAGAAATTTACCTAAAACATTTTGGCTCACAAGTAAGCAACCAAGTAGGTTGTTATGTCATTGATCACTCACCAATGGTTTACGGTTAAATTTTTTGGGTCCACGAGTGAGCGAGAAAGGAAATCTTCATGTCATCGCTCACTCACTAAGGTTTGATGGTTAACATTTTTTGGGTCCGCAAGTGAGCGATGCGGCTTATGACATGTCTCAATTAAGGGTATCTCTCACTCACCATGGTTGAAGACCAAGTCATATTCATGTAGCAAGTGCCTCACTAAATGAAAATCCAAAAAACATGTTTAGTTGTCTCTCGCTTGCATGGGTTCAAATATGATAAAATAAAGTGTTGCAAGTGCACGACTGGAGAGTTAGTTGAAATCTAAGGCTTTCATTCACTCGCAAGATGATCATGATCTTGGAGGAAGATGCTTCTAGTGCGTGATTAAATGAATAAGGAGGATTTATCTCTCACTCGCGAAGAAGGTTTTGGAATTTTTAGTTGGTGTTGCGGGTGTGCGACAAGATGCCACGTGTCTCATTCTGGAGTTTTGAACGTAAAAAGGAAGGAAAATGCATACTTTGTTCCAGCAAGGATACTCAAGTTTGAATTAATGACAACATTACTTGAACATGCCTATGGTATGATTCTACAAGTGTGATAAAATTATAGTGATTTGGACAACAAATTGATGTGATAGGCTATAAATATAGTTGATTGTCCCTAGATTATGTATAATTTTCTTTCTGCTTTCACAAAATTTTGAGAAAATAGAAGAGCCTTATTTTTGAGATAATTTTTGAGAAGGAAAGATGATTCAAGCTACTTCAAGTGCAACTTCAAAGGGTTCTGGAAAGAAATCAGCTGCAGGGAAGAAATATACTGATGAATTTACAGAGCTATTACCTGAAACTTCCAGTGCAAATAGTGCAAATTGGATGGAATGGAAAGACAAATGGTGTCAATGCAAAAATATAGTCACTTTGAACTACTTTGGTAGCATAACTACTCTGGTAACACTTTGTTTCATTATTTTTGGAATAATAGGGTTAAGTCAGTCCCTATATGCAATCCCTAGAACATGAACATGACCAAATTGATTGTGCTTGATGTATTTTTTGATGTGGACTTAATTAAAGAATTAGCTAAAAGATACTATCATGTGGCTAGAGTAATTAGGAAGATAAACAAGGAAGCCCTAGTAGCCATAGACAGAAGAAATTTTGTAGACGTTTTCAAAAAAATTTGTGCAATATGTACGGATATTGATCTGGAAAAAATAAAATTTGATTATGAGAAGCAGGAGAACTTGATAAAGAGGCATGAAATGCCAAGATATATGCCTAGGGTAGACCAAAATTTGGTTACAATTTCTGATAACATAAAGTCACCATTTGACTTGTCATTTTTTTACAACATAAAATGCACGGTATATGGGTTCAGTAAATTTTTGCGCTTTGATGGAGATTCAACTGCTCCTACTCACCTATTAATGATGGCCATGAAAATTCAGCATCTAGAGGTAAATATTGATTATGATTATGTGGGTTATGTCATTAAAGCCATACATACTGCATTGGTGGAGATACAACAAAGTGTCCATGTTCCTACTTTCAAACACTACTCACACTTGATGTTTTTGATCCTATACTACAGCAAGCCATCCATGGATAAAGAGTTAGACTTATATGACTCATAGTATGGGATTGAGATGCCAGCTCAAATATAGACTCTGGTATGGGATAGTTATTCATCACATTCTTCTTTTGTCTATTTTCAAAATTGGATTGTTGCTCCAATTTTAAATATATTGGGAGTTAAAAGGGAAAGATTGTCCTTCAGTGTTAGAAGGTTATTGAGACCTGTTGGAAAGTGAAATTGCAAGCAATTGTTATTTTGTCATTGATGTCAAACCTTAATTGGTGAGACTATTGTTATCTATTTGAGTAACATATCTATTGTTGATGAAGAAGATTTAACAAGAAGACCAAGTGAATGGTTGAGTTAAGGCAATTCAAAGGGTACTTGATCAGTTGGCACTCTGGCAAAGTAATTTGTTGTTTATCTTTCAAAGATA